>JALIZH010021309.1:0-78709 GCA_030522465.1 Rhipicephalus appendiculatus | reverse complement strand
AAGATACAGCCGACCACAACTGCAAGAATTGGAATTTCAGAAAGAACCCACATTTAATAATAAGATCCAAAATTTAAAATTCAAAGATACTTAAATGGCATATCTTTAAAAGGGGTATGTTTTGAACATGCGCTCGAAAGCTTGTAATTTACGAACTCTGGAACTAACTTTCCAGGCCTGTTGTTGACCGCAATAGTTCCCCCCACCGAATTATGCGAAAAGCATTATTTTGCAGATACCTCGTGTTGTCTAGCTGCGGCATTAAGAACAGCTATAGCTGACACTGCTGAAGAGCCTCACAGTTAAATACTGGCGAGGCTACTGTATTGGCTTTTTCGCCTGCCTGTCATTAGTTCTATTCAAATCCTTCAATTTCGTTTACGTTATAGCCCCTTCAACCTCTTCCCTCGAGCCTTCTTTTATGTGCTGGGATGCTTCCAGCACAATTAGAAGCATCTTCCATTTCTTTCTCTTTCCGACGGTTTCGTTTAAAGTAGCAGTCACGTGATGTTCCCCACATTATGCTGGATGATAATAGTTATTGGCCAAAGTTCTTGCACATCATCTTATGCGGACTTGGTCTTCTGCCCACGCTTTGTGCAACCAACTGTCGAGCCAATAATACATAGCAGTGCATTTAACGCCCATGTCAGACTTCGTAATGTTCAATGCACACACACCAATAGATGGAAGTTAGTAATTACATGTTTGTTTACTTCACCTCCCTTTAAAGCTCATCGCCGTTATGGGTAATTACCCAAGATTTCGCTTCATGCCTTATTTATTGCTAGGTTCATTTGCGCAAGCTCGGAAGGATGGCCTCCCTCTGGAGATTGGGTTCCCGAATGCAGTCTTCTGAATAGAATACTTGCCTGTATTTGTAAGGGCTCAGCACTCATTGCTTCGAAAAGCGTCCAGAAGTGTAGACCGAATAACTACAGCGTCATTATCTCCGGCATAACAAGGTTCGTCATGAAGGTCAGGGTTTTTCGTTTGCCCGTTATGCTTGTGCGAATACGCTTAGCCAAAAGCGCGCTTGTTATAGAAACGAGATTGCGAAATTGGTGAAGTAGACCAGACTAAACATAAGTTCATTCCTGTGTACAACTTCTTAACTAGTTTGCGAAGTAGATTAGGCTCTCTGTTGCCCACCCGAATAACACAGAAACAACCAACAATAGCGTTTGTTGCGAAATACTTACGTTCCTTAATTAGGAACGCGGGCGCTCTATAGCTGGACGAACCCTATGTTAATTATGCCTCCACTTTTCATTAGCATGCTTGCTTGAACATTTCGTCCTTTCATTAATTACTGGCCGCTACGCATATACCGAATGCAATTAATAACCCAGTGATAATACTATCTTTTTGATTAGTCCAATGCTGGATAGTTTAAAGTAAAAGGAAGAGCAATGTAATTCTTTTTTTCTCTTACTGGTGAGTGTTTGTCAATACTTTAAACATATGCTTTCAGATATTGCGTAAAAAATGTGAAAACATTATTCGCATGTCTGAGTCGAAAATTGTGTGCTTATAATCAGAAAGGAATAATTGACAACCACCCGTTTGAACAGAACGAAACCAGAACGAAATCCATACGGATTTCTCATAAGGGAAAGCTTCTTATTTGAAGAGAAATTAACCCTAGTCCGGAATCCAAACCGGCACCAACGACTTTCCGGGGCTGTCCTTATACCTTTTAAGTGCGGAGCACTTTGGGGAGTCGGGCTGTCGTATGCTGTCGTATGCTGCCGTCGTCGCTTGGCCTAACGCAGCGTAGCATACATGGAGAAAAAAAGTAGGAGGGAGCGTTACGACAAAATTTTGAAGCCCAGCCATAAAAGAATGAAACAGGAGCATGCTGGGAATTGAGCCCAGCGTATGGAGAACGAGGAGGGGGGGGGGGGGGTGGCGTCCGAGGAGGTTGGCTTGTGGACGCTAGCCATGC
This sequence comes from Rhipicephalus appendiculatus, assembly GCA_030522465.1. NCBI lineage: Eukaryota > Metazoa > Arthropoda > Arachnida > Ixodida > Ixodidae > Rhipicephalus > Rhipicephalus appendiculatus. Next base: position 76,761 of record JALIZH010021309.1, on the reverse strand, counting down.
TGCCTCCTATTTTTATCCCTCCATGGTAGCATATATACCAAAGCCATCTGTAGCATATGCAGTGCGCGTTCGCGCCAAAGAGAAGTCTTTTTTATCTTGTTCTTCGAGCGCCTTGGTGATAATATTAAGTGCGGAGCACTTCAGAAACCCGGGCTGTTGTATGCTGTAGTATGCTGTCGTTGCTTGGCGTAACGCAGGCCAAATAACGTATAAAAAGTGAAGAAGAGCAAGCAAGCGAGGAAGAGAAAGACAAAAAAAAGGGAAAAAAGGAAGAAAATAGAAATCAATAGAAATGAAGCGCAGAAAACAAATAAAAAACATGTGGTGAAACAAGTTGTTAGTGCGCCTTGTGTATGCGTCGTTCCTCTTCGTCTAGTCCTTCGTTTTCGCTGGCGCTGTTTCACCACAAGTATGAACCAACTAGCCCAAAAGTACATCCTCACAAATAAAAAACAGGGACAGGGAACAGGAAAGAAAGAGAACACCGAAGAGAAACAAAAAAGGATGCCCAGCTCCACCTTTTCTTCAGACTTGGCACCACTAGGGCGAAGCTGCTTTAATTTTTTTTAGCTAACTAGAATGCTGGCAATTCGCAGCGCGAGGGCGAACTTGTCAACAACTTGAAGCCAAAGGACAAGTACATTTTGCACATGAGGCCTGCGGAGCCGCGCAAGTTGGTGGAAGGCTTATAAAAGGGGTAGTCGTAATTTCAGAAATCCATATGCGTTTGTTTGTGGCTTCGTGCTTCAGACGTGTGGTTGTCTTGTTTTTTTTCCATAATTCTTCCACCACTTTCCGGGATTTCGCAGCACTCATTGCCAGTACACTTTGTGTAGTTTAGTTGCACAGTTGCGAAGTTTGTATAGTTGCTCTCACATTTTTTTTAGTCTTACGAAATACTGAGAAACCTCCCAGGCACAATAAAGCTTACTGTAATATACTAAGACGCGAAACTAAAAGGAGCACAAGCACAGAACAGGAGACAACTCTTCAATATCATCGTTTGATTTCACTTTGTTTCACACCTTATGAAGCCCAATGGGCAAGTCGCTGTTCAGAAGGAAAACGTAACGTGCCAGTACAACAAAGCACATGACCTTTCTGAAAATCAATCAAAGGTTCGAGCAGGTATCGAACAAAGGCATTCGGCGTGGCAGCCAGGTACTCTACCAGAGCGAAGCTAGTGAGGGAAGCTACCTTAAAGGAAGGGTTCTATGCGGCCGTCATGTGCAGGGAAAGGATTCATTTTAACAGATGTAATATTACGGGGCAGAAGCGTAGAGTCACACAAGGTGTCAGACTATGGGAATCGCGTAACGAGAGGAAGGGTTTAAAGTTACCAAGCCATTACAAAGTACATAGCTATAATACATCATCATCATGAGTCCCAACCTCAACACAGTGTGCAGCTACTCGTGTGTCATCTCAAGCTCCACTGACGATGACCACGGATACCACTATGACAAAGATAATGCTAATGATAAAACAGCCACACCGAATGGCTACGCCTTCGGGTCACTTGAGGTGAATGCAGGCACCACGTGGCTTATACAACATATTGTCACGGGGTCATGACGTTGGCGAAGGCAGCGGTCGACGTGTTCAAGACTAAAGTCTCTATTTGTGCAAAAATTGAGCCCGGAAAACGTAAAGAAAAAATCACTCCCAAGCACCCCGTACAAATGGTTAACCAGCGAAGCTGAAATGTGCGGCCCCGGTGTTTAGCAGTGGGTTCAACCCGACGCTGCACTGAAGCCTTCCACAATTATCGTTGCCAGGTTGTGGTCGAACCACAGGCGGTCACAGACGTCGCAGCCGAAGCCAAAGTGCCGCTGGAGAAACTCTCGCCGAAAGCGGGCGTTCGCCCCGGCGAACGCGCTCCCGCAATCATCACGTCGACGCTGTTCTGCCCGCAACGCCGCTTCTTCGGCGCGCCGTTGCTGCAAGCCTTTGACATCGCGAGCTAACTCGGCGGCGTGATTTGCAGGATCCGCCCGCCACCGGCGCTTGCATTCCCGTTCGCGATTTAGCGCGGCTTGGAAGGCTGCCGGATCGTCGGTACGCAGTTGCTGCCGGCACTCGGCCTCGCGGGCCACTTCCTGTGCCCGGACTGCAGCATTGGCCCGGCAAATGCGAGCTCTCTCTGGTTTCCACTGTCGGCGCTCTTCTAAAAGTTGTCCGCTGTTCGGGAGTTCGTAGGATCCGTGGCTTACCCATGTGGAAGCTCTCAGTCGAAACCTGATGCGCGCGTGCTTGGCGCCACGGCTGCGACGGGATGGACGACGTCACTTACGGCCCAGCCAATGGCACGCGAGCTTGGGTACGATGCTCAGAACGACGTAACTGATAGCACAGCCAATGGAGACCGCTCGTGACACAGATGCCGAGCGGTTTTTCGTTTCTCCTAGCCATATACAGCTTTCGCTGTAAAAACTACAAGTAATGCACGCTGTACACTGATAGCGGCGCAAACATTCGTCGGCCGTCAAGTAATCTGATCTGCTGTAAGGCGCGTCGGTACTTATACATGCGGCATCAAAGGTTCTAGCGTTTCCGCTGGCGCTTGCGAAAGCTCCCGAAAAACACTTGTCTAATTCGCGTCCTGCGCGCAATCTTAACAGAATGATATCTATGGGGAAGGTTCACGAATATTGTGGCGTGGTCTGTGCCGAGCGTTTCTAAAGGCTTTAGTAGGTTAATCTCGAATAAAGAAAAATAGAACAAGAAGTGGGCGTAGCAATTTTCAGCCAAATCAAGTACCTCAGCGACAGGCAATGAAGCACACGTACAACATTTAATCTTGAAAAGAAAGTGGTTTCATTTTCCTTGGATCACACCTCTTTGACGGAAAGCCGCAAAAAAAGAATTATTTTCCACAAGTACATTTTTTTATTTTAACCCTCATAAAAAAAATTAAGGTTTCAAAAAGCAGTTTCATTTTATAAAAAAAGAATTAATTTACACAACTACATTTTTTTTAAATTTTAACCCTCATAAGAAAAATAAAGGTTTCAAAAACCCGTTTTATTGCTTGAAGAACCGAGATTATGTTATGTTAAAGCCTCTTGACGCTCAATATGCTTCTTTTTCAGAGGGATAACTCATTCCACTCAACTCCCGTTAATAATCAGTGTATATAGCACGAAAGCAAGAAGCTCAGCTAAGTGATGTCTTCATGCGCCATGTTTTGTAGGAAGTGCTTTAATGAGGTATCACATTAGGGCATTCAGATCAAGCACATGCTCATGTCAGCGAACGCAATCCCCGAAAAGCACACAAGAAATTGTTTACTAATAGAACCAAAGAAAGTTAAGACACTGAGTAATAATAGCAGGCAAAAACACCTCGGCTAGGTCCTTAGTTTGGCACATTTAATTTCATTTCAGTGCACTGTTACATATGATGCACTTGTATAGTTTGTATTTAAGCTTGCAGACTTGAGCCGACGCAGTGAAGTTATGGTAACGTTCAGAGCGATCTCCTATGAAACGTGTACACGGATAAGAGTTTTAATTAGGTGACGAATATGCATTATATATAGTCGACAACTATATACCTTTCGTTAAAAAAGGGGGGGAAAGAAGACATCCAAGTAGCGCAATGGGTATTAAAACTCGAACAGAGAAGTGGTCACAGAGAACAGCTACTTCAGCTTCAATCTCTGTGAGTTTTCTAATTATTTTGCCGTGATTTTACAATCAAGAACAAGTACTCCGGGGGACGTTGTCCCTTAGAATGGGGGACCAAAACCCCATCCAGCAACTGGGCCCTGGACGACCACATCATTGTGCGTCCAACGCAAGCGACCACTTCGGCCCCAGCGTGGTCCACATTGATACTTCCGATGACTCCTCCGTAGAAGATATGGCTTCGGACAGCGACTTCACCGTCGTATCAAGCCGTCGCTTGAAGAGGAAGATCAGAAGAACATCACCGACTGGTCGACAGGCACAGACAAAGGCGAGTGCTATGCAGTCGTACACGATCTCGTATGTGCCGACATCGAAGACAGACGTCCTGAACTCTCTGAACAGGCAGAGCCTGTCGGAGTACTTTGAGCTTGTCGCCCCTGGCCAAGTTGCAGAAATACGCATAAATGCCCGAAAGAACATCATGTCCGTGGAGGTCACTACGAAGTCACCACTTGGCAGTGGTGACTACGCTGCTCGGCGCTCAACTAAAGTTCACTGGTTGTTTTACTACAGATTGCCGTTTCAACCGGAGCTGCATATCGACGGAAGAAGCGATCTTGATCACGTGCAATCGCCGTGGTCAGCGAAAGCACGGAAGACGTTTCCTTGGAAAGGCTGCCACCAGGAGGCGTGGTGCCCATCATCAGCACTCGGCAATCTTTCGGCATCTTGCGATACCGCCCTGCTATAAAAGCGGACTACCAGCCACCTGTTTTTCACTTGGCAGTGGTGACTACGCTGCTCGGCGCTCAACTAAAGTTCACTGGTTGTTTTACTACAGATTGCCGTTTCAACCGGAGCTGCATATCGACGGAAGAAGCGATCTTGATCACGTGCAATCGCCGTGGTCAGCGAAAGCACGGAAGACGTTTCCTTGGAAAGGCTGCCACCAGGAGGCGTGGTGCCCATCATCAGCACTCGGCAATCTTTCGGCATCTTGCGATACCGCCCTGCTATAAAAGCGGACTACCAGCCACCTGTTTTTCACTTGGCAGTGGTGACTACGCTGCTCGGCGCTCAACTAAAGTTCACTGGTTGTTTTACTACAGGTTAGTGCATATTGTACATTTCCATTTATATGGTGTCGTCACCACTGCCAAGTTTCCAAGTTTTCAGTTTGTAATTGCTTGCTTGATTTGCGCGCTTATTGCTGCATGGTAGGATTGTTGATATGGCTAAGGAACTAGCGAGGTTGAAAGAAGAAATAAGGGCTGAATTGCTAAAAGAAATTAGGCAGGAATTCAAGTCTTTCAAGGATTCACTGGAGCGTGACCTCAGAAATGAGATACGGGAAGTACGCACTGAGCAACGCCAGATGAGCAAAAGCATCGACTTTTCGCATGAGTCAGTCGAAGAGCTGAAACAGAAGCTCGTTTCTGAAATCTCAAAGAATACAAGTCTGGCAAAGGAAAATGACGAACTGAGCACGAAATGTGCGGCACTAGAAAAAGAAAGCAGCAGAACTTGAAAGGCGGCTAACAAATTCGGAACAGTACTCGCGAAATGCTAATCTTGAAATCCAGGGTGTTGTGAAGAAAGGAATTGAGGACCTTGCTGCTATCTTGTCTGAAATAGGCAATGCAATTCATGAGCCTATAAGTTCATCTGACGTTGAGTGATTTCACCGTGTTCCAACTCGCAACCCAGATAAAACTAACATTGTTGTTCAGTTTAAATCCAGAGCTAAACGCGACGCTGCTCTGAAAAAAGCAAAGAAAACAAGAATCACGAACAGAGACCTGGGGTTAGAATCGACGTGCCCCGTTTACGTGAACGAACATCTGTGCCCAGCACTAAAGAGGTTGCTTGGCATGGCAGTGAAAAGGAAATATGAACAGAAATGGAAATCTGTGTGGAGCAGCAACGGAAAAATCTATGCAAGGGAAAACGATAGCACTGATGCTGTGCACATCTCAGAAGAACGTGATCTTGCTAGGATTACGTCCGTCGTTTCTGACGCCACTAGAAACACTCGCTAAAAACCGCCATGGAATATCACGATTTCGTCTTGCCGCATCGTTTACAGTTTCAGCAAAACTCCAGGAGTTCCGTTCTACACTTGAATGCTCGATCAGCAGCCAATAAACAAGAACCTATAAGCAATTTTTTAAATCTGTTCTCTTTCAAGTTCGATATCATTATGCTAACAGAAACATGGTATCATGACAGTAGTGTTCAGCTGTATCTTGATGGCTATACTGATTACGTTTTAAATCGAGCTGATAGACGAGGAGGGGGGCGTCGCAATCCATGTCTCATCAGGACGAAAATGCGAACAAGTAGCAGAATTTTGTAAAACAACATGCGACTATGAGATTCTAACACTTCAACATTTGTCTGATATAATTTCGGTCGTGTATCGCCCACCAAATGGAAACATTTTTGCGTTTATGAGTTTCTTTGATCATTTAATGGAATATGTTGCTGCTAACCAATTTAGACTTGTATGTGGGGGAGACACTAACATAAATTTTCTGGAAAAGAGCGCTGTCGCAGTGGATTTTGCTAATAGACTTATCTCTGCTGGTTTTGTTAACCTAATTAGTACACCAACTCGTGTTACGCTCTCTTCGTCTACATGTCTTGACATTCTTATTACGAATATTGACACTGTAGTAGAGCATGCTGGAACGGTGACGTCAGACGTCACTGATCATTGTCCTGTATTTATGACATACTGTGCGAATGTTGAAAAAAACCCCAAGTCAAATGTGTTTGCTATACAACACTTAACTGATAAAAACATGGATCATTTTAAGCGTGACGTTTCCAATTATGACTGGTCTTTCTTATATGAAATAAGTGAAGTAAATGTCGCGTACTCCAAGTTTCTTTCTGCGTTCCTGCAAATTTACAAACAACACTTCCCTTTCAAGAAAATTAGGCAGACAAGAAAGATACGAAAACCCTGGATCACGCACGAACTTTTTAAAATGATAAAGCACAAAGATAAAATGTACCATAGATTTCTTGCTACACGTTCGCCTGAGGCGCTGACAATGTTTAAAAAAGTATAGAAACAAACTAAATGCGGAACTTAGACGTGCCAAGAATGCTTATCATGAACGTTTGTTTGCAGACGCCACGGGTAAAAATCCTGATGCATTGTGGAGCATTATCAATAGGGTTCTTGGTCGCGAAAAGCATTCTGCCCCGCCGGACAAGATAATCCACAACAAAACCGAAATCTCTGGTTCAGCGCTCGCTAATCATTTCAACGAGTACTTTGCAAACATAACCGTGACACAGCAAGACGACGGCGTATCTCCGCCAGATACGTGGTCGTCTTTTTCCACTTCAAACAGTTTATTTTTAAATCCCACTAATGAAGATGAGGTATTTAGCACATTTATGCATCTTAAGAATAGCAAAGCGCTCGACATTGACGATATACAGATAAAGCCTGTAAAGTATGTTTTAGAATACATCACTCCAGCTTTAACACACATCCTTAATCTGGCTTTACAGAGTGGGATTTTCCCAGATAAAATGAAAATGAGTAGAGTAACTGTACTTTTTAAAGGAGGTGACAGAAATGATGCATCAAATTACCGACCGATTTCAATAATTCCGGTATTTTCCAAAGGATTAGAAAAGGTTATTTTTTCTCGTGTTTCAAATTTTTTCGACAGACACAACATTCTGTCTGGTGCTCAGTTCGGCTTTCGTAAAGGTAGGTCAACGGAAACTGCTTTGCTCACACTCAAGGAACACGTACTAAAAAATATCGAAAGAAATCTTTTCACTTTGGCACTTTTTATTGATTTTAGCAAAGCATTCGATTGCATAAATCACAAAATTTTACTATGGAAATTATCGCAGAATGGCCTCAGAGGTATTCCATTAACATTATTCGAGTCCTATCTAAGTGATCGCAAACAATCAGTTTGCATAAAAGATGAAAAGTCATGCTTTCTTCCCATACTAAATCGCGTGCCGCAAGGTAGCGTATTAGGTCCGCTGCTTTTTAACCTCTACGTTAACGACATTACTAATATTGATACAGCTGTTGAATTTATCATATACGCAGATGACACCACCCTTCTTATTTCTGGTCCGGATTCGCAGAAATTAATGGAACAATGCAACGATCTACTTGTAAAGCTATCTGCATGGTCGATTGCTAACTGCCTAAAAATAAATCCTACGAAAACTAAACTAATGTTATTTCGCGCTAAAAACAAACCTTTGACTTGCACACAAACTTTAAAGTTTGCTGGTCAAGAACTGAAAAATGTTGATGAACATAAATTACTAGGCGTTACTTTTTCTTCGCACCTTACCTGGGATAAACATGTAGAAAATATCTCAAAAAAAAACTGTCTGCCATCACAGGTGTTTTGTCTAGATGTAGGTATCTTCTTCCACCGAAAGCAAAACTTAACATTTATTATGCCTTATTTTCTTCCCATTTAAGTTACTGTAGTTTCGTGTGGGCAACTACTGGAAAGACAAACATTATGAAAATATTTTCATTGCAAAAGAAGATGATTCGGCACATCGACAATATGGGTTTTTTGGACACAACACGGTCAGCTTTCCTAAAGCATAGAATAATTAAAATAGAATATTTCTACACTTTTCGCTTGCTTCATTCTTTTTATTTCTCAAATACTGCCTTCAAACATTTTCTTGCATCTACAGCATCTTTGACACCTAGAGTCATTTCCGCCAATACCAGAAATAGTAACATGTGGTATGTTCCACGATTTCGCAATAAATATAGCTTACAATCATTACAGCACAACCTGCCACATATTTTAAATCAATACGAAGATGTCAAGTGTTTTTCAGCGAAGGAACTTCGGATGCATTTCGTAAATATGTGATTATTAAATGTATATCTTGTCTTTCGAAATTATCGTTTTCAGTGTTCATTTATCAGAGCCAATGCTGTATTATTTTTTGTAGCCCTTGCATATATTTCTGTCTTCCTGTGCATCAAGTTTTTGTTTTCATTATCTGTTTATAATATTTACATCTTGTTTTGTACATTTTGTGTTAATAACGTATCGATTTTGAGCTTCTAACAATTGTTGCCATTTTTTTTTTCATACAACCGCCACGTATGCCTTGTAACGGACCATCGGCCCAGTCAAGCTGTTTTTCGAACAGCTTTTAGCCAATGGTATCCCCCCAGAACCCTTGTATTTCTGGAAATAAATCTGTATTGTATTGTATTGACCATACTGGACACACTGAAAGCGATTGTTCAGTTGGGAAATATTCCGGTTCGCGCATTCTCTGCGTATGACAGGGAAACGACAACAGGAGTCATCTACGATGTGGATGAAGAGATCACAGACTCTAGCCTCGAAAAATTGCTGTCATCGTCGACTCCCGTGCTTGGTTTCCATCGCTTTGGACGGTCGCGATGTGTGAAAGTAGTGTTTCAGTCGGAGACATTGCCTACATATGTAAAGGTTGGGTACGTGAGGCATTCGGTGCGCCCTTACGTACCGAGGCCTCTGCAATGTCATAAATGTTTGAAATTCGGGCACGTCAGTGCAGTTTGCAAGGGTGCAGTAACCTGCAAACATTGTGGTGGATTTCATGATGCTGAGAACTGCAACGCTGCTGCCAAATGTCCCAACTGCTCAGGCGCCCACGACGCAACGTCAAAGGAAGGTCCCAAAATGAGGAATGAAATAAGTATCCTAAAGAAGATGGTTCGAGACCACTCTACTCACAGAGAAGCTGCAAGGGCTGTGCGGCGCCGTAGACATCGTTCACGACTCCGACACAAGCGAAGCAGCAGTGCTCATCGCGTAGCAGAATCGACACACAATGCCGTGCCTTCTCCACCTCCTCGCCTGCTTTTGCCGGCCAGAAAAGATGATACAGATGCTTCAGCGCCATTACAGACCACGCAAGTGCAAGGCAACCAACCATTGGCTCTGACCATGCCGGATACTCAGTGGCCTTCACTACCATCAAGAGCCGCGGCTACGCCTTCGTCGCATAGTGCCCCTTCCCGCAATGAAGAAAACGAAAAGACGGATAATGCAGATGTCAAGTCTATGCTTAAAAATTTGATGGGTTCCATGCGCAAGATCCTTGGCGGCCTCAACACCCCTGCTGCTAAGGCTGCTGTGCAGCTACTTGAGGTTTTCGAGCCTCTTCTCCTGGTTCTTCAATAAGCGAATATGGCGTTGATGTTCGAAGAACGCATGTGCCAGTCGCTTGTTATGCAATGGAATGCTCGAGGTCTACGTGGCCGTCTGTCGGATTTCAGACAATGGGTTTTCAAATACCAGTTTCCAGTTATCGTTATCTGCGAGCCAAACATGGATTCGACTTTTCGTATCTCTGGGTATATACAGCTCTGGTCTCGCAGTGATCAACGTGCGAGCAAAGTTCTCGTTTGCATACGGCGTGATTTGACGTACTTGAGACACGACGTCGCGTCGCATACTAGCAACGATTACGTGAGCCTGACTATAACTCACAAAAGGCGGACATTCTCAGTAATAGGAGGATACATACACCCAAGCGCGCAGATCGACTGCTTCCACCTGAGGACTATTCTGCAAGGCGCACAAAGCCCACACATTGTGATTGGCGACTTCAATGCGCATCATCCCCTCTGGGGTAGCACTGCAATGAATTGTCGTGGCAGAGATTTGGCCAGCTTTATGTGCAATCATGGACTAAGTGCGCTCAACGACGGGTCACCCACATTTATTCGCGGCACGTCTTACAGCAGCTGCCTCGACCTCACTTTTGTGTCCAGAAGCCTTCTGTCTTCTGCATGTTGGTGCACGGATTTGGAGACACGTGGCAGTGATCACCTTCCAACCTATGTTCAGTTTAGGTGGTTTCGCCGCTCAGCCACACGCTACATCCGTCAAACAGACTGGACACTGTTCGAGGCATCTGTCAAGACCGGCTGTCAGCAAACGACTGTACCATCCGCCGTAGAGGACATCATTGCTTCTTCCCTGCGTGACACAACCAGACAGGTTAACCTACCGATGCAGAGATCAGCAATCGACTCCCAATACGAGGCCCTTCGTGCAATCCGTCGCCGCGCAGAATGACGACACAGAAGAACGAAGTCACCTGCAGACCTTTCCGCCTGTCGCCAAGCTCAAAGACATGTTCTTCGACATCTTGACAAGATTGACAGGCATCGGTGGAGGAAATTCTGCGGATCTCTGGACCCTAGGCAACCTCTATCTAAGATCTGGCGAGTGGTACGAAGTCTGCAGACAACTCCTCAGCAATGTCAACCATTTCGAGCTGTGGCTCTATACCAAGGTCGGAGAGAAGTTGAGGTAGCCAGTGACTACTGCAGCCTCATTGTGACCACCACTGACGCTCTTACCAACAATGAGCCTCTTACCACCATTACGCCCCCATCGTCGGATGAGCGCCTTGATGTATGTTTTACATTGCAGGAGCTTGCCGCTGCGATTTCTGCCTCCCGACACTCATCGGCACCAGGACCTGACGGAATCACGTATGCTGCGCTCCGCCATCTCTGTACAGAAGCACGACACACCCTGTTGTCTCACTATAACACCTCGTGGGAGTCGGGGAAAGTCCCAGATAACTGGAAATGCAGTCGCATTATTGCGTTGCTTAAACCAGGGAAGTGCCCTCATGCACTCTCCTCCTACAGGCCAATTGCCCTAGCCAGCTGCGTCGGGAAAGTGATGGAACGGATGGTACTGTCAAGATTAGAGTGGCTTCTAGAGCGCAATAACTCCTTTCCTACATTTATGAATGGCTTCAGAAGAGGCCGATCTGCCATTGACGGTGTGGTTGACTTGATCGCCAGCGTTGAAGAGGAAAGAAGCCGACGCAGACTAGTGGCGGCCGTCTTCCTAGACATCAAGGGCGCCTACGATAATGTGCTGCATTATGCAATCCTAGACGCACTAGAAGATTTAGACATCGGTGGACGACTGTACGACTGGATCGTTAGTTATCTTAGTGGCCGTACCATTTACATGACGACAAGCGACGGAGACACCGATCGATATGATATTCACCGGGGAGTTCCCCAAGGGGAGTACTCAGCCCGATTCTATTCAACGTTACGATGATCGGACTAGCAGCAGAACTTCCCAGCACGGTAAAGATCAGCGCATATGCGGATGACATATGCATATGGGCATCCGGAGTTACTGGTCCGCAACTGCGTGCTCGACTACAACGTGCAGTTACGATCACAGTCAACTATCTACGACGTCAGGGTCTCACTCTTTCAATTGACAAATGTGCGTTGCTTGCATTCACGCGCAAGCATATGTCAAGATACCCGATAATTATTAATGGAACCGCGATACCTGCCGTGACGCACCACAAGTTTCTTGGGGTTATCATAGACAGGGATCTATCGTGGTCTAGACACGTCGCTGCACTTAAATCAAAATTGAGGAACTTTGTTCTCGTTCTTCGCAATGTGGCAGGAGCAAGATGGGGCCCATCAGAATCTTCACTACTTCAATTGTACAACGCTCTATTTGTGGGATACATACGATACAGCATGCCGGTGCTCTCAAATATGAAACCTAGCTGTGTGAATGCACTAGAGAGCGTTCAAGCTCAAGGATTGCGGAAATGCTTGGGTCTACCGCGATGCACGTCAACGAATGGAACCATCGCGGAGGCTCGGGCTTGTCCCATCGGTGTATACATGCTCTGCGAGCCGCTTAGAGTACATCTTCGATTGTTGACCCGACACAGGCAGCACCCGCTATCGGCACTCCCCGCCACCCACCCAGACAGCAGCTTTTCAAGAGCGATATCACGACATGAGAATATTCTACCATCAAGGTTTTCTCCCCCGAGTGTTCCTGAAGTGCCACCGTGGGTCCTTCCTAAACCACCTGTTAGCCTTACGATTCCTGGGATTACGAAGAAGTCCCTCGTTTCTTCAATTGGCCTCAGACAACTCACCCTGCATCACATTTATACAACGTACGGCAATTCTCTACACGTGTACACCGATGGCTCTACCACGCTACACACCTCCGCTGCAGCCTTTGTCATCCCACAAATGGATATCGCTCGACGGTTCAAGGTGGACCACAAAACCACATCAACTGCCGTCGAGCTTGTTGCTATCCGGGAGGCTATAAGATTTATTGGTGAAGAGCAACCTCGAGTATGGACGATTTTCAGCGATGCCAAACCCGCTTTACAGACCATTGATTGCATAATGAGGCAAGGCCCATATTATAGTTTGGCTATAGAAATTGCAGAACTTCTTCACGTTGCTTCAACAAATGGCCACCTTGTCACCTTCCAGTGGATTCCTGCGCACTGCGGCGTGATGGGAAACGAAGAGGCAGACGCTGAAGCTAAAAGCGCCCTCGACAGTGCCCCTGAAGTGCGCATAGCGTTTTCAAGACCCGACACGAACGCCCTACTTCGATGCGTGATGCGCAACTTCACACTTGAGCACTGGACAAAACCGGAGCGACGACACCGGCGACTACACAAATGGGACCCGGAAATGAGGTTCCGCATGCCTCCTAAATTAAAGCGACACATAGCAAGTATGATCCACCGGATTCGTCTTGGTGTGGCCTACACAAGACATTACGCACATATCATCGGACGCAGTGACACTGGTCCCAATTGTGAGCACTGCCAAGTACCAGAAACACTGGAGCACATATTTTGTAGCTGTCCGGCATACGCACGTGAACGACAGACACTGATTTCTTGCACCGAACGATTTCGCAGTGGGTCATTAACTGATGAGACTGTGTTGGGCCCTTGGCCTGACATCAACAGTGCAGCTGTGGTAGTAAGAGCAATCATAGCCTTCTTAAGAGCAACTGGACTAGATGCACGGCTATAACACCTTCTCAATTTGACAGGACTGTATATACTCACCTCTCTAACTCACCATCGTCATCCATTACTCTTTTTCTTCCCCTTTCCCCTCCCCCGGTGTAGAGTAGCAGGCTAGAGCATGTTATCGCTCAGGCCGACCTCCCTGCCTTTCTGTGAATAAATCCATCTCTCTAAAAACTCGAACAATCCGGCTGGCTGAAGATTAAGCGACACAACTCATAGGTGAACTGTTTTTTGTTTGCTACAAATGGCGAAGAAACGTCGTGAGAATGACTGCCAATTAAGAAAGAGCATGGAGCAGGCAATACCCAAGAAGCGTGTGACAGTACGAGAACCTTTCTTACGCATCAGCACTTAAAGGGGCCCTACAACACGTTTTGAGCATGGTCAGAAAACGCTTCCGATCGGTAGTCGAGGCTCCCGAGAACACACGAGCCAAATATTATACCGCAGCACGCAGCCTTGAATTCACAATAACTTCTCAAAATCAGCTAAAAATTGCTTTTTCTTCTCTCGACAGATGACGCTACAAGCTCAAAAATCACTCGTCACAGCCATTGTATCAGCCATTGGCTGATTTGAGCATGACGTTCTCGGTCGTTACGGGGGGCCGCCGAGGGTGGCCGTTACTTGTCCAGGCGTGCGCACGTGATCGCACTGAAAAGCCGCGCATTCGAAGAAAAAAGAAGAGAAAAAGTGCTCAAGGTCACGAGGCGCACGTGACGTATTTTCTTTCCCTGTGTCATACCTCGTTGCTTAGCTTCCAGCGCTTTCGTCGGGACGAGAGAAGAGAGAATGCAATTGCAGAGTGCGACAAATCTTTGTAACTCTGCTCGTACTGGACGGATTCTCAAAATTTTGCGGCGATGAATTCGTGAGGCAATAAGCTCTTCTAGTAAATCCATTCCATGGCTAATTGGCAATGTGTTGCAGGGCCCCTTTAATATATCGGCTGTTTAGATAACTTAAGTGATAAAGCATTCCTTAAGGGATTATCGAGCGGTCACCACTTCTGCAAGTTATCTTTTCATCCGCTTTCACTTTAACAATTAACTTGTAGTACGTATTTTATAAATTCATAATATGTACTCTGTGTGGTTGGGATCTATTGACGCTTCTTTGGTTTCACAAATCTCAAGAATGATAGGGTGAGTGCTCTCGCCTGTATAAATCAGCCTCCCGATTATTTTTCATTACTCATGGATTAGCTATTATTAAGTGTTAGGCTAACGTTCTTTGTTTCCCACGGCTGTTCTTGCACACGCGTCTACCGTTAATCGAGAGCAAAAGTTAATTATCGATGGTTCAGTTATTTTCCATAGATAACTTTCTCGTAAGTTAATCAGGATGTTTCTGGCAAAATCAACTTGGTTCTAGCACTGATGATTTAACAATAACTCTTTTATTGCATTTTGCTTTTACGGATTATCACCTATGAGCTGATTTTGAAAGACAATGAATCTCAGGGAACACAGTTTTATCAGGATAGTATTAAAGAGCTAGTTTCGCAGAAATTCTGGTTTTGGCGTCGGCATCGCTGTTGGCTTCATGGTTTGTGAGTGAAAAATAAGCATTGTCCATCACCAAAAAATTGAGAAAAGTGCAAACAATATAAACAATAAAAATCTTAGGTGCGAGCTAGAATCAAACCCAGGCCTTCGGCGTGCAAGTAGGTTTTCTATCACAGAGCGACGCAGTTGCTTTAAACGGCTTTGAAAAAAAAACCCATTATTGGAATGTTGTGTAGTGGGAGACGTCTGCTTAACGCATGTAATATTGCGGGGCTTAAGCATGGAAGAACGCCTTATGTGTCAAAACATGTGAATTCAGCAACGAGCGGATGTTCTAAACGCGAACCCATTACAAAGCGCTCAGACATTTAATCATCAGCTGCAAAAGCATCAAAAAAAGTTAGCAGTTACGTATTTTCGTGTGTTTCCTTGCGGACAAGTTGTGGGAAATTTGTGATTGGGAAGAGGGAGAATTATGCCGTAGTAGGCACTCCGCAACTGTGCTTGCAGTAGGCACCCTAGGATAGTTTGAAACGGCCAATATTACGCGCAACGACGATTGTGTCTTTGCAGGACGGTTGAGGCATGCACCGAGAACCGAAGCTAGACAAGTAATTGAAAAGGCGATGCACAAGGGGCCCGATTACGCTATCGCGTTCTACTTTTGAAGGCGAGCCTCAAGCATCGTCGAAGTTTTTCCCTCGTATTTTAAATAAATATTATCCCTGAGAAAAGATTTCTCGAAGGCTTCAAGGCGCGTGTGTTATCTCAGTATGGCCGGTATCTGGCACTGAGGACGACAGAAATCAAAATAAATCTTTCGGTTGTGCTGTGATACCGTATTCTGCAGGTCTTCTTTAGGATTCCCTCACATCAGTACGAACGTTAGTCAGGGATTAAATAACGAATATTGTCTAATGTGCCTTATTGCCATCAAGAAATGTCTGCGCAAATCATAGGCGTGATGTGCCGCCCCTCACTGAATTCCGTTTCATTTAGGTAAAAAAAAAATAATAATACTGACAAAGAAAGACATGACACGACAAAAATCCTAATGAATCAGTTGTATTCTAACGCGAGTAATTGCAATAACGTCTTAATTAGCACCATCTTTCACCACTGGTGACTATTGTTACCTATTCATTCCATATTCCACCGAGTCCCGCAAATGGAAGTGCCGCTGAAAAACGCTCTTCCTTCCTGGAAGCCCCTAAAAAAGTGGGCGGCGTTCAAAAGCGGGCATTTGCATAGTATTCGCATTCTTTTCGTTAGTCCCACACCTATACACGTGAAGCTCATGCATCGTTAATTCACTTTGTGCTATACGTCGGCGGGCATTGCGCTCTCCGCGGCAGCAACTATACTTCTTGCGCAAGAGAAACGCACGCTCGAGGTCGCTTAGGCAGAGGCCCACATAATTCAAACCGCCGCTACGCTTTCGCGGCCACCATTCGAACGCAGTTTTTTTATTAAAAGAGGAAGTGCGTGAAGCGAGCGCTATCAGGAGGGATGCCGTAAGTTATGGTCGTTCCCCGTCCTTGCCCGTCCAAGTACTTGAACGGCCAGCAACAACGAGCTAGCTCTTATTTCTGCCTGGAACATCGATTACGAAAGAATGTCTTCTGCTTAACCTTGGAATGACCGGTGCTTTACTCCCAGAACGCGTTGCCGACTTGACTATCTCGATCGAGCAGCAGAGTCCCCTCTCGATTTGGATGGGAAAGAGTTTGCCCGTGAAGTAGTGCCATCTACGAAGGTCAGGAGGCACCACATGCCGAATTCAATACATCGTCAATCAACCAGTCAATCAATCAATCAATCAATCAATCAATCAATCAATCAATCAATCAATCAATCAATCAATAAAAATCTTTATTTGCAACTTTTCGTTACGATTTCGTCAGATTTCTGTGCATGTCTATCTTCAGAATAACGTTTATTATAAGGGCTGAAGTGAACTGCTGCGGATAACTCAAGGTATGGCTAAACGGAAGTAAGATGAGCGACATTTCCTGTAAGATGGGGATGAATATAAAAAAGTCACAGTTTCGCCGCAAGGGTGAAGCAATGAATGCGATAGCAAGAAATTGGAATATCACACGAACATCGACGAGCAGCTCGATAATTGCAGCTTCCCGCTGAAGCACAAAGAAGCACGCTCTAAAGGGACGCGCAAGTATTCACAGGGCAAGCGTGAACTAACAACTATCACAGTTGTTACGCCTTTTTTTGTTGACGACATCGACTCAGGACAGCCGAAATGCACCATAGAAGCACACGAGCGTCTGTTGATGGTATCCTTTGAACTTCGGCCTGGATAACACCATTAGACACGTGGGCAGGAAAAGTCTCTAGGGAACGGCTGAGCGTGAACGCTGGAAAATGCGCGCGTACTTTCCGGCACAGAGAGGTCAGCCCAGACGCGGCCGCTCCGTAAAAAAATAGGTGCGGCCTCTCGCCTGCCCCGAAAGAAGCGGGAACCACCTAGTTCGGCCGGTTGCCGCTATGGCACCACACGACGGCTCGCTCCAAGACTCTTTAATGAAGACTCCACATTCCTTGTGTTGCGGGTTTTATTGAGGAGCCTCGAAAGCTTGGAAAATGTTATTGGTGATCAGGTCATCCAACACTCCTATGTATGCACTTTTTATTCGGCATCAAATATCTCTTACTTTATCATTGGGACTTTTAACGCCATTCAGTTCCATACAAAAATTTGTGGTCGCCGGAGTTGACATCTTTCGTTGTCGTTCAAAGACACTACGAAACGCAGTTGCTCCTCGGCATACCCCTATATGTCGGGATAAGGCTTCTCGAGCATGCCGACAACCCTCGTTTTTTTTGCTTCTTTCTTGTTCTGAATGCGCGTGGCTTTACGTCTACAAGCGCCAACGCGGGCAAAACTGTCAAAACAGCGTTCCCGCTCGTGCCCATGTGTCACCGAGCGAAGCAACAGACTGCACCTTTTTACAGCGAAAGCTGTTATGAGATCACAACAAGGGCCGTTTTTGCGCTGTAGTTGTCCGCCGCCGCCGCCGCCGCCGCCGGTGTCCGTAACCACTATCGCACGAAATAAGAAAAAAAAAACTAAATAATTAGAAAAACACCTATGACAGCATAGGAATCGACCCCGGGCCCCTGCGTGGCAGCCCAGCACTCTACCACGGAGCTACGCCGGTGCTTGAAACTGCGTTGCAAACTGACCCTATGCAGGCCTCATGTCGCATAAGAAATCGCGTTAACATGCTTAATAAAGTGTTTCCGAAGAGTAAAGTACCAACCAGGCGTCACACAATGCAAATTGCGTAACGAGTGGGTCGTTCAATGCTCCAATCCAATACAAAAGCCTCAGGCATAATTCTTCATCGTCGTCATCCACAGCGTCAACAAAGTGCACATAATGCGTTACAAGTGTGCAGCGGGTACCGCGCTTTTCCGAAAAATGAAGAATAATGGCATAGTGGACGCTTCCCCACTACACAAAAATTATAATTTATGGCGTAGTGGGTACCATGCAAGTAGCTTGTAGTAGTTGCCCCAAGAGTGTTTAAAAATTCTCAAGAAAGGCCGCTCTTCCAGCTTTCGCTGTGACTGTGCAGCGCTTTTCGGCGTTTTTTTTTTTTTTTTTTGTTATCCAGCGGCCGTAGCCCAAGGCGTATACGGATGGCGTTCACTATTATTGAACGAGTTAAGCATGGTTAAAGAGTTAAACTCGCCTCATAAAACAAGTCAAACAGTGCGCCTCAGCCAGCTTCTTACGGATGGCATCACATAACATAAATTTTTATGGTGCTCGGATTAGCAAGACATAACGTTTTAGCTGCTCAATTTCTGATAATTTAAGGGCTTTAGTATAAAGGACGTGGATGGGGTGTAAGAATATTTGACCATTACATATTTACAGCAACAACACCCGAATCGGCAATTTTCTGTAAAAACTAAACATGGATGTTAGGCAGGGCAATCACGTAGGCCTTACAAGATGGTGTATATTGGCCACACCTTCACGCGTTTGGCTCCACGCACAGTGCCCGGGTGCACCACATAGCTATGTGCATTTTTTGTTATGCTGATCTGACTTCTGCTGTTCGCCCTATGGGAAAGTGTTAGTTTTAGTTTTTGTGATGTACAATGGTGAAAATGTGAATGTATACCTGTGCACTGAATGTCATGCATAATTTATGCTCTGTACATAGTGTAAATAATTTTTTTCTAAACATAAATGGTTACAAACAGCGCACAGGAACGATGAGCGAAAAGAATCTGGTGCAACACAATGAAGAAGTTGGCGTCATATTCGCAATTTAACAAAATACGCCAGCTTGACTGCTTCCGAAGATGATGGAAATTGAACGTTAGCACAATGGAGAGTAGTTCCAAATGACCATTGTGCCAACTGTGGCACAAGGGAGACAGTACAACACGCACCGTTAGAATGCTCGGAGGCTCAACGCGTTTGGCACATGCTACAACGCCTCTTTACCATTAGTACATCTCGCATGAGAACAGAGCCGGGGGGTTCTACGCACGACTGGTCCTTGTACGCACTGTGGCTGCCATGCTATTTAGTGTAAACGCGCCAACACCTCACGCAAAAAAGTGCGCCTCATTTATAGGAATTACATCGGTGAGCAGCTGGAAGTACACGGATAAGAGTCTATCCTTCGACGATGGTGCACACGTCTCTTTAGAGAAAGGAAGAGATAGCTGGAGTTTTCAGTAGTCCCGTAGTAACGATATGCCACTGAAGAATGGGATGTATACGTGATATTCTTCAATATGTGAACAAATTGATTTGTGTTTTTTTATATACAGTGATAAATCAGTGTTTTGTTGGTAATCTGTGACATGTATATACTCTTTTTACTTGTTTTCTTCATTTCGTTTGTTTATGTACGAGTTACATGTACAATGAAACTTTCCTTTTTGTCGTCGTTGGAAGATCTCACCGATCTCCCGCAGTAGTTTGTAACACTCTAAAACGTATCCCTTAATGTTGCATTGGTAATTATGTGCCGACTTCACGAGATACCTAGTGTCCATACTTCCGTTCCTGATAAGTGCATAAACAAAACAGTACCGCCATATCCACGAAGTGAATGATGATGAGTGGGCGAAGCTCCGGAGATTAAATGTGGTAAACCGTGAATCCTCCCTACATTTTGACCACTCGATCATGCAAAGACGTGACACAAACACGCGGGGGGGGGGGGGGGGTGATTATATACAGTATATACAGAATGTTTTATTATGCCCATATCGATACAGTATATCCACAATGTTTTATTATTCACATATGGGTAGATGATGTTGTTTTGTCCAAGAGCTCTTTTATTATTTTACGGACCACAAGGAGGGGGTTCCCCTGATTTTAGTCATATATGACTAAGCTCACGGTAACGTTTCCCTTAGTGTATAATGGCCTTGTAGCCCGTAAAGTATAGAGCCAAGTGATCCTTGAATTGGATGTTGTGTAAAGCTCGAGAATGCAATGTCTATACCAAGTACCCCTGATAGTGGTGGGACGTTTTTAGTCATATGAAATGCACTGGAGAGCGTAACGGGACACCATGTGTTGGACTAGCCAGTCGTCGTTCATGATGTCCACGTTAGTCTCCGGCGAGTACGAAAGGGTCGTGTTTGTATTCAGGTCCGGTGATTTGACGAGGTACGCCTCACCTCGACCTCGACCGACGCCCTTCACCGCCTCAGGATCCGCTTGTCGCCACTTCCGTGCCGCCGCCGCTTCGCGGGCCCTCACCGCCTCCGGGTCCGCTTGTCGACGAGCCCTTGCCGCCGCCGCTTGGCGGGCCCTAGCCGCATCTGGATCTCGTTGTTGGCGCTGACGTCTCTCTTGGATTTCGCGGGCCCTCAGCTCTGCGTCGGCTTGACGGCGAGCCCGTTTCGCTTCGGCTTCGGGAGCTCTCACCTCCCGGTCTTGACGGCAAGCCCGCGTCACCGACGCGTTATTTGGACGCGTTATTCGGAGCATCGGACGCGTTATTCGAAGGTCGCAGGTTCGGCCCCTGCCGGTGGCAAGTTATCTTTTCGTCCACTTTTCTTTCTTCAGATTTAAATTACAATTACATATAATAACATCCCCTATACCTTTCCTTGGCATCATTGTCTGTTAGTTCTCATTAATATTGTGTGTAACAAAGCAAACGAGTCTTACACCTTACGCTTCCTTCCTTCATTCATGGCGAGGGTGTCGTTCTGGCAGACTTGGTGCCTTTAGGTAGTATGCGAGGGATTATTAGTCAGTTGCCTGCTCGTAATAAGATCACGTGCTACGTGACGCCAAACAGGCAAAAAGAGTGTTCCACACTCGCCGCAATGGCAACAGGCGGCGCTGACTGACGCTCCCACGTTTAAGTGCACATATACAGGGTGTCCCAGCTATCTTTAGCCAAGGGTTAAAAAATACAATATTTGAGTCAGGCGAATGAAATCATTTGAATATTGCTTACAGCTATCTTGCGCACTACAGGCAATTTTTTCTTTTGTAATTAACAAATTTGTTAATTAGGATTAATTTACTAAATTGATAAATATTGACTTTACGCACGAAATGAGAGTTGCAAAATTGGAGGGCGTCTTCAAAAACCCCCATTGCATCATTTGCGATAAAGAAAGTGTTACGCGTACCATTTTTTTCCATGATGCAAAGAAAGGCCCGCGAAATACAAAAAATACCACGTGACTAGCGCATTCGCGCGCCGCGACCATGCTGCTCTCAGCCGTGGTTTGAGCGAACAAAATCAGCTGCGACCACGACCCGCCGGCTGCGTTGCAGCAGTAGGCCAATAAGTTTACGGTGGTTTCTTCGCCCGCGCTCGCTACAACTTGGACAGTCACGCGCGCCAACTGCCTGGCAACGGGCCAAGAAACCACCGTAAACTTATCGGCCTACTGCTGCAACGCAGCCGGCGGGTCGTTGTCGCAGCTGATTTTGTTCGCTCAAACCACGGCTGAGAGCAGCACGGTCGCGGCGCGCGAATGCGCTAGTCACGTGGTATTTTTTGTATTTCGCGGGCTTTCTTTTGCAGCATGGAAAAAATTGGTACGCGTAAAACTTTCTTTATCGCAAATGATGCAATGGGGGTTTCTGAAGACGCCCTCCAATTTTGCGACTCTCATTTCTTGCGTAAAGTCAATATTTATCAATTTAGTAAATTAATTCTAATTAACAAATTCGTTAATTACAAAAGAAAAAATTGCCTGTAGTGCGCAAGATAGCTGTAAGCAATATTCAAATGATTTCATTCGCCTGCCTCAAATATTGTATTTTTTAACCCTTGGCTAAAGATAGCTGGGACACCCGGTATACCCTATAAAGTGGACGGAGGGATGACCGCCACTGTAGCTCAGTGGGAGAGCATCTGACGCGTTATTCGAAGGTCGCAGGTTCGGCCCCTGCCGGTGGCAAGTTACCTTTTCGTCCACTTTTCTTTCTTCAGATTTACATTACAATTACATATAATAACATCCCTATACTTTCCTTGGCATCATTCCCTACTCTGTAACTTTTCTTCCCTCTCCCCCCTCTCCCCCGTGCAGGGTAGCCTACCGGGCTCAGCCCAGGTTAACCTCCCTGCCTTTCTTCTACCCTTATGCTCTCTCTCTCTCTTGTCTGTTAGTTCTCCTTAATATTGTGTTTAACAAGGCAAACGAGCGCTTAAACTTACACTTCCTTCCTTTATAACAGTAATGTAACAACAAGGCGTCAGCCAATGCGTATTGCGCAAGGAGTGGGTTGTTGAATGCTCCAACCCATTAGAATAGAAAAGCCTCAGACACATTTCTTTATCTTCGTCTGCCACAGCATGAAAAAGTGCGCATAATGCCTTACAAGTTTGTAGCAGGTACCACACTCCTCCGAAGAATGACGAATAATGGCATAGTGGACGCTTTCCTACTGCACAAAAATTATGATGATTTATGGCGTGGTGCGTACCATGCATGAGCTTGTGGTAGTTGCCCCGAGAGTGCTTGAAAAAGGCTCTAGAAAAGGCCATTCTTCCTGCTTTCGTTGTAACTGTGCTGCGCCTTCTACACAAGCCTGGTGTATATGTTTTTTTTTATTGCGAATAGCAATTATATGGACACTCTCGGCTGATTTTCGCTGTCGCCGTCTGTCGTCGCCGTCGCGTCATGTCCCGGATATGCATATGCATGTGTATATATAAAAAAGGCATAAAGGAAAATAAATCAGTAGAAAAAAAATTACAATGCACCTCACCGTGAATTCGAACCAGCGACCCCTCGCTCCGCAGCCCGCTGCGCTAGACAACACAGCCACGCGCCATGCTGGCGCCGGCGCTATAACCGCGAGCTATTTATATGCATCACTTACCGTCCGCGCTAGGCAGACCTCGGAGGTGCTTGACCGTGTTTCTATCACGCAACGCCATTACATTATCTTTCAATTTGAAAATCTCCCTTTGAGACGCGCACAAATAAGTGGCCCCCCTTCCATACCCACTCATGATGCAGAAAAAAAAAAAAAGAACACCGGGCACACTGCGTCAGACGCCACCGCGTGGCAGGGGGACGCAGAGTGGTAGTTCCACATGCCGCAGTTTAAAAGAAAAAGAAAAATCAATCAGCCTTGGCTTCTGCATTGTGGACGCTTGCAGCACATTGTTCAAACACAAAGACGTAACAACTGTGACAGTTCACGCTTGTCCTGTGTATACCTATGCGTTCTTTTCGAGCGTCCTTCTTTGTGCTGCAGGGGCACGCTACAAGTATACAGCTGCTTGTCGTTCTTCGAGTGACAATCTGAAATCTTGCTATCGCATTCATTGCTTCGCCCTGGTGGCGAAACTGTGACTTTTTTTTAATGCAAAGCATTTATGAGCTAACTTCGGCGACTTTGATCCTATCTATCTATCTATCTATCTATCTATCTATCTATCTATCTATCTATCTATCTATCTATCTATCTATCTATCTATCTATCTATCTATCTATCTATCTATCTATCTATCTATCTAGCCGCCGACGACTTTGTGCTCTCCAGACCGTATAGTTAATGGGATTTATATCAAAATATGTATGGCATAACATGACTGTGTGACGAACATAAATGACTGGTCATATCATGAAAATTCGTGATTACCTTGTCATGAACGGTATGATTTACACGCCAAGGCCCTGGTGCTTTTGCGGCCGTTTCCTTAACTTGATATATCCAAAAATTGGTGTGATGAGACGTTTCTGCATGACCAATATAAATGACAGGTGTAATTGAAACTCACGACGTGCATGTCACATGCATCATGACTTGCATGCCACACTCATGGCACGCTGGCGGCCGTTTCGCTAGCTTAATATACACCAAATTTGGTATTGCTTGACGTGGACTGTATGAAGAACAAAAATGACAAGTGGAAAAATGGAAATCATGACATGTCATTATCAACATCACTTGCATGCCACGCTCAGGCACACTCGCGGCCGTTTCGCCAACTTGATATCCCCCAAATTTGGTATTGCGCGGCGTGACTGTGCGACAAACATAAGTGACAGGCGGATATACGGAAATGATGACATGTCATGTCCAACATGACTTGCATGCCACGCTCATGGCACGCTCGCGGCCAGTTCGCTCGCTTGATATACACCACATTTGGTATGGCGTGACGTGTCTGTATGACACACATAAATGACAGATCGCAAAATTAAAATCATGAAAATCCATGTCATGTTCAACACGATTTACATGCCCACGCTCATAGAGCGCTCACGGCTGTTTCGCTAGCGTGATATACAAGTTCGGCATTGAATGACGTGACTGTATGAAAAACATAAATGACAAGTGGTAATATACAAATTCATGACGTGTCATGTACCGCATGACTTGCATGCCACGCTGATGGCGTGATAGCGGGTGTTTCGCTAGCGCCTATAGGGGCGCCACTGAAAGCCGCGTAGCGGCGGCCGTCGGCACCGCAATCGGGTCGCGTAGCAGACGCCTCCTTTCACTGCAAGCATGACGAAAGTGCGCGCGTGCGATTTGCCGCTTGTGCGCGTCCCAAATAATTACTTTTTCGGCGATAGTGTGCGCAAAGCAGCCGCACTTTATCATAGTGGACATGTGTCCGATGTCACAGCTGTGTGGGACGACAATGTCACCATACGCGCCAAGTGTTTGCCACAGACAAGCGTCAACAAGCTTCCCGACGAAGCGGAGCTCATCGTAAGTACACCACTTTCTTTATAGCGTGCCGATCACTAATGCCTGCATGAGTTGACGCGTGACCCAACGTTTTTTCTCGACACAGTAGCTTCGTTTACGTGCCATGTGTTTATATAGTAGATTTTGAGGGAGCGCTGTCGCACCGGCGCATGTATTTCACGAGTGCGGCCACGCGAAGGGTCAGCGTTTGTTTAACTGTGAAACCAGTGCGATAAACTTGTGAAAAAATAGCTTGCGCTAGTGGCGCGAGACTGAGTCACTGCGGAGCTGGTGGTCGCCTAGCAAGAATAAAGAAAGAAAACACGTAAGTTTCATAATCGGCTCCACTCAGGCGTGCGCAGGGTTCCCCATCAGGGAAAGGGGGGGGGGGGCAAAGTATCATCGCAGTGCCCCCCAGGCCCTACTAAGTCAATGCATGGGGCAGATTTTGCGCACCCCCCCTCCCCCCTCTTAGGCGAATAGGTAAAGACACCCCCCCCCCCCTCCCCCCATCCCGTGCGCACGCCTATGGCCCCACTCATAACACAGCCTGTGTAAGGCGAACCAGCATCAAGGGTGTTTCCTGTTAGCATGAAGTCATGTTACGAGGCATTCAAAAGGAGGTTGAATCGGTTGAATGTCCTGTCAAAAGCCTTCAATGCGCACATGTGCCATGTTTTACAGCCAATATGCATATAGTTGAGGCGAGCGCACAGCGAACATTCTGCACCGGGGATCGCATTCCAGTGCCATCAATAGGTAGAATGCAGCCGATTTCGTGCAGCACACGTGTGATTCCACGGCGCTTTTGTAAAGGAGCCGTCACCTGCCCCACATTCTCTGGCATTGCGCTTCGCGCCATTCGTTTTTCAAGAGAGCCGAGGCATCGCGTCTTATCAGTAATAACAACCTCATGTGCATTGTAGCGTCTAGAATGCAGGCGAAGGCGACCAAGTGTAAACGTAGTAGCGTTCGCTGAAGACGTAGCGACATAGATGGAGAAAAAAATTGAAGGACACTTTGTGCATTCCATTGTGTGTTCGGCGAAAGCGTGTGGCCATTCCACTGATTATGCCATGTCTTTTTTCTTTTACACTCTCAGTGGGATAACACACAAACCGAATGGGTGCGTGTTTTCTTCTTTAATTTTTTACCGCGAATCGCAGCGAGACGCGAGACATATCTTCCTCCGTTCGCATGCGTTAGTATTTTCTCGCGGCTTTGCGCATCGTGCAAACGCCATCCAGCGTTCCAGCTCTTAAATTGACGGACCCTTTGTAAATTGGAAAGTGTATTCCGTGAACGCCTGGGTCCATTGAGACGGCGTCGGCCTGAATGATTGCAAACTCTGGGCACAGCGACGCTACGCAAGGAAAGCGCGAGTGCTATAGAGTCCGACGCGACCGGCGTCCGTCTGCGCATCCCGGCGGCCACCTGGCTCCGTGCCAGAGCTCGGATGGACGGACGGACGGACATGGACGGATGCACGGATGGACGGACGGACGGACGGACGGACAGACGGATGGATGGACGGACGGACGGACGGACAGACGGATGGATGGACGGACGGACGGACGAACAGACGGACAGACGGACGGAGTTTGGACGGACACCGGACGGACACCGGACGGAACGTGAGCATGAGACATTAAAGGCTTTCGCCTTAAATATTACACCATCTCCCGCTAAAGGGAACCATGTGTAGATGCGAAGCAGCGGGCGCTAACGCTTACACTGGCGGCGGTGTTGACGCTGGCGCTCATCGCAGCGTTGTACAGGAGAGAAACCTGGGGGGGCGCAAAGCACACAGTGATCGACCGGTGTTTCCTACTGGAACATCCCAATCGCTGCTAATGGGCAATGAGAGACAGAAGACTCGGACTGGACACAGAGACCCGCAGTCCGCTTTTAGTTAATGCGCACGCTGCGAATTTTTTATTGTTCGACAACGCACATGAGAAATCTCCCACCGGCACCACCTTGCAGGTCAAGATCCATTGCCATATATACGGGGTGGCCAGTGAACGGTTGTGCACCGCGAGCAGTCGGTTTTTTCAACCAAGAAACTCGCTAGCAGACGCTGCCTGCGTCGGCGTCGCGAGGCGAGAGAGGGGGGAGCATAGGAGAGAGAAAGACGCGCAGGCGCAGTGGGGGGTGTGGACGCCGCGGGCAGGGATGCCTAGAGGAGAGAGGGGGGAGCGTAGGAGGGGAGAGAGAGAGGGGACGCGCATGCGCAGTGAGGGTGTGGCCTCCGCTGGGAGGGGATGCCTTAGAGGAGAGAGAGGTGGAGAGGAGGTTTTTTATTTTTATATTTTTTTAATGGGTTGGCGCATGCAGAGTGGGGATGTGGACGGACGGACGACGGACGGACACCGGACGGACGGACGCCGGACGGACGGACACCGGACGGACGTGAGCATGAGACATTAAAGGCTTTCGCCTTAATAAAAACACGGTAATCGTTCTAACACTGTCGTAAAGAAAGCGCGATTGCTTACCTTCTGCGTCGGACAGTCGCAATCCACCGCCTTCGCTCTCGCTCATGAAATAGCACCGGAAACCTGTAGAAGTGCGTTCCTGGCGATTTTTTGTATGTGTTTAAGCAGCCGACAACGCAGTAGTTATTTTTCGGCATCGCTGAAGCCCGACAGAGGCGTTAAATCACGATGAAAACACGTCCATCCGTGCATTCGCGTACACGCTCGCGGGAACACCGCTCACCCGGACCCGCCGACGCTTCCGAGCCGTGACGGCAGATGGCGTCGTCGGCGCTTTGCGCATCGCCTATACTCCAAAATTGGTATTGCGCGAGGTTACTGTATGAAGAACAGAAGTGACAGGTGGTAACATGAAAATCAGGACATGGATGTCATCTTTAACGCCATTTACTTGGCACGCTCATGATGCGCTTGCGTCCGGTTTGCTAGATTGATATACACCATAAGCGGGGTATTCCGCGACGTGAGTGTATGACGAACATAAATGGCAGGTGGTAATTGAAAATCACGACATGAATGCCGTTTACCACGTGATTTACATGCCGCTCTCATTGTGCACTTGCGTCCAGTTCTCTAGCTCCATATACACCAAAACTGGTATTGCGTGACGTGACTGTACAGAAACATAAATGACGGGTCCTAACATGGAAATAATTAATTGGCATGTTATGTACAGTATGATTTGCTCCTTCCTGGCTGCTTCGCATTAGATCGATCCCCACAATGCGTGGGATCTGCCGGCTTTTTTCCTGCTTATTTCGCGCGATAGTGGTTACGGACACCGGTGGCAGCGGCGGCGGACAACCACGGTGCCAATATTGGCCCTTGCGATCTCATAACAGCTATCGCTGTAAAATATGAAGCGTACCGAGAAGCACGTGCAGTTTACCGGCTGCTACTGCCAAATTTAATATCCGTTTCTTTCTCTTTCGAAAGGGCGATATTTGCAGAGGCTTTATATCAACTCTAATCTCATTAGATAAATACTTGCGTACAATTTATTGGGTATTGTGATGTTTTATCGCGCAACGAACAGCGTGGCCATGCCAGGACACTTATATGTAGCTCTATTGTTAGCTACAGCTACATATCGGCTTGGACAAAATCGAATACAGTGCGCGGGAAAAATATGCAGTCATATTGGTTCACTAAGGCGTATGAACTCACAAGTCTCTATTCTCGCGTACTAGTCGAAGTGCTCGTGAGTGCGACCGGCAAAGGCGTGCTCACGAGGGGGGGCAGCCCGTTCCCCCCTCTAGTCACCTAACGTGAGGGGGGGTGCAAAGTCTGCCCGATACATTGACTTAATAAAGAGGAGGGGCGCTGCAATAAACATTTGAACCCCCCCCCCCCCCTGAAGGGGAACCCTACGCACGCTTATGGCGATTGACGGCTGTCGATGACTAGAGGCGTTAGCTGGAAACGCCGCGTCGCATCGATGTTCATCGCTTCTAGTGCAGACACCTTATCTCGACACATGCTGAAGGTAAAAGTTGTGCATTTTAGCTTTGCACACATTTCCACTGTTATCTTAAAGTGTGGCTGAGGTAAGTTGGTGTGCAAGAAATGCCAGAGTTGCGTTTCTAGAGTGGCGATATCAAGTGGCGGCTGTTTTCTGGTCTACTCCCTGGAAGGGGCAATTTCGAAGCCAGAGCTTATTAACTTCTCGACAACTTCGCGGCGATTTAACACATTTACTGTCGCTGTTCACACCGACACCTCTAGACTTGTAAACACCAAAATGCAGCACAAAGACGGAGGTGGTTAATCACGCCGCACAAATGAAAAAAGTGCGCTAGAAAGCGCAATTATTGGCGTTGGCTTCTTTGAACTGTAAGCAACTTTTATGCACAATCGAGAGAAAACAACAGAAATGGTAGTCATTTCACATACACAAGAACTTCCATCTCGTCACCGTCATCCATGATGCTTCCATCATGCTACCATCAGCCAGCTTGTGCACCAAGCTATCAACCAAAACATTTTCATCGCCACCATCAGCCAGCTTTTAGATGCGAAGCATCTTATGCTCGGGGCTCTGTCCGTCCCGAGTCCCGCGTCCCCCGTCCCGCGTCCCGCGTCCCGTGTCCCGCGTCCCGCGTCCGGCCACTTTCATGAAGTAGGGAAGCACCCATTATGCGAACCAGAACACTGTAGTAATATGAAGGCCGTCAACCCTACTACAATCATCAGAGTCATGGCCGAGAGCACAGATAGGCTGCTTAGTAATGGCTAGGCAGGTGGTGTCTGTCGCTCAGGTTGACCCCATTCCTTGTGTCATGGCCGAGAGCACAGAGAGGCTGCTCAGCAATGGCTAGGCAGGTGGTGTCCGTCGCCCAGGTTGACCCCATGCCTTGATCTTGCTTGAATGTGTTTGGAGGGTGCTTAGTCCGTCCCTCCTTCCCACACCAGCACAACGCATGCGCGTCCCCTCCCCCCCTCTCTTCTACGCTCACCCCCTTTCTCTCCTCTAGGAATCATCTACTCTACGGAGCGGCCCCCCGCGTCCCACACCCCCCACAGCGCATTCGCGTCCCCTCCCCTATGCTCTCGTACGCTCACCCCCCCTTCCTCTACTCTTGGAATACTCTACGGAGCGGCTCCGGCGTCCCACATCCCCACAGCGCATGCGCGTCCTCTCTCCTCTAGAAATCCTCTACTCTACGGAGCGGCTCCCGCGTCCCACACCCCCCACAGTGCATGCACGTACCCTGCCCCTCTCTCTCCTCTCCTACGCTCCCCCCCCCCCCCCCCCGTCCTTTCCGCTAGGAATCCTCTACGGAGCGGCGCGCACGACAGGTGGTGTGACAGCTGCACACTCCGCGGTGGGCACCAAGGTAGTTCCGCGGTATGAAAATGACGGAGCGCGCGCGCCTCATTCTCTCTCCTGTGCAGCGCCGCGATGAGCGCCCGGGCCGCTGCCGCGAATCGGGAGCGGCGACGTTTCTCCCGCTCAAGCTAGCCATCTCCCCGCTGCTTCGCATCCACACATGGTTCCCTTTAGCGGGAGATGGGGAAGATTTTTTTCAACAGTCACCATCATTGGCTCACTAACACCACCACCACCATCTGCCACCATTTTTCAACTCTCGTCATCATCAGCCATTATGACCACCACAGCTTCCAGCTTATCCACTATTATTTCCACCGAATCCGCTATTCTGTACACGTTGTCCACTGTTGTTTCCACCACATCCACCAATTATTCCAGCATCCGCCAACCCAGAATTTAAGTAATAAGAGCAAAATTGAACCCGCTGGCCAAAGTTGCCACATTATTACCCTTGACAGTGTGATAACCATAGCCCCACTCTTTGCTAGGAGCGTTGCAGTCCACAGCGACTACAAGTACGGCTGTATCTGCCATATTGGATATGCCACCAAGAGGTACCTGAAATCCCGTTTCCTATCTTTCGGAGAGCGATAGACGTTAGCTCTAAACATGTTAGCTGAATTTTTATTCTTCAGGAAGAGTTCGATCATTTGTGCTTCTAGACCAACCTTGTACTTGGAAAGCTCGTGAGTTTCATAGGAACTACCCTTTCTAACCAAACTCGCTATTCCCCGACCCCTTGGAATGTTCAAGGTTTCGGATCTGTAGCCTGGTAGAGAGATATCCTTAGAATTTCTTGTAAGAGAATAACATGCGGCTGAACATTGACTTATCTAACGAGCTGCTGCAGGGGAGCCTTGCGCTTTGCTAAACTCGCACAATTCAACTGCCAAATTTTATCATATTGCTATCATTGGCAGTCATTATGATACCTTGTGTTGAGCTGGCCAGGTTCATTTCTTTGTTTTCACGTCAACTAAAATATCGGTTGCACATATTTGTTCTCTGATTCAAAGTGCTGTCTCCTGCAGTTAATGTTACGCTCATCGTTCTTCGACCCATCGCACGTCGTGAGGTTCTGAATTTAGGCTCGAGTCTCGCGTTATCCTCCAAGCTTCTGCCCCATACGTTAGCACTGGCAGGGTAAAGGGAAGCAAAGCAATACCGAAGTGCTTGAATCTACCCGAAAATAGAGAATTGGACATTGCGACAGTCTCAGAGAAGCTTTACAGAAAAGCTTACGACGCAAGCAATGTCTATGAGACCTGATGATACCCCATAATATTCTCACCAGCCTATAGCTTTCACATGTCGTTTGAGTGCAGTTTAACACAAAAATAACCATGCTAAGCTTTTACTTTCTTCCGAACTTTCAATTTAAACTTTTGTACCCAACTTCTTGATGTTTCTTTTTTTTATCTCAAGTGCGCACGCTCTAAAGACTCGTTTCAACGCCCGAGGAAAGTTTACTAAAGTACCGAGTGATAGATGAGCGGCGTGCCTCACGTGATAGATAAACGATCACTCCAAGATGCCGAGCAACTCGAAACCGAGGCGCGATGGGCTTACGGCGGCTTGCTGGCAAGAGCACTTGCAGCGTTGCATGCTGATGAGGACGTCTAGACAATGTCTCAAGGGAAGCGTTCGTTGCGTGTGGCTCAAGAAGCAAGAAAAAAGCGAAAACAGCGGAAGATCGTGAAGTGCGCTCACAACAGACGAACCAGCAGAAAGATAAGTGAAGATGGGGCTACTTGAGAAGGAACCCGATTAAGCGACAAGACCCTTCGCGAAATCGCTAGGACCCGCGGTATTAAGTGGTATATTTATTGACTGCCGCGCAGAAGCTTGAACTCCCAAGTATGCGCCATAGATGAAAATTATTTGACTGTCTCAATGCGCTCGGGAAGGGAAGTTTTAAGCAATAACGTTTTTTTTAATGCGAAGCATTTCTTAGCGAACTTCGGCGACTTTGAGCATATCTATCTATCTATCTATCTATCTATCTATCTATCTATCTATCTATCTATCTATCTATCTATCTATCTATCTATCTATCTATCTATCTATCTATCTATCTATCTATCCGCCTACGACTTGGTGCTCTCATGACCGTATCATTAATATCATTAATTGGATGTATACCAAATTGGTATGGAATAAGATGACTGTATGACGCACATAAATGACTAGTCATGTCATGAAAATCATGACATGTTTCTCATGGACGGCATGGTTTACATGCTATGGCTTTGGTGCTCATGCGGCCCTTTCTTTAGATCGATATATACCAAAATTGGTGTGACGAGACATTTCTGTATGATGAACATGAATGACAAGTGCTATTATGAAAATCATTGTATTCCTGTCATGTACATCAAGACCTTGCATGCCACGCTCATGGTGCGCTCGCGGCTGTTTCGCTAGCTTGATATACCTGACTGTATGACGAACATAAATAACAAGTGGCAATATGAAAATCATGACATGCGTGTCATGTGCAGCCTGACTTGCATACTACAGTCGTGGTGCGCACGCGGCCAGCTCGCTACCTTGACACACACCACAATTGGTATTGCGGACGTGACTGTATGACGAAAATAAATGATAAGTGATAATATGAATATCATGGCAATCATGTCATGTACAGCATGGCTTGCATGTCACGCTCATAGTGCGCTCGCGGCCAGCTCGCTAGCTTGATATACATCAAAATTGGTATTGAGCGACATGACTGTATGACGAACATAAATGAGAGGTAGTTGCATGAAAATCATGACAACCATGTCATTTTCGGCATGTATTACATGCCACGCTCATGTTGCACTCGCGGCCGTTTCGCTTGCTTGATATACACTAAAATTGGCATTTTGTGACTTGAGTGTATGATGAACATAAATGACAGGTCCTAACATGCAAATCATGACATGTATGTCATGTACAGTATGATTTGCTTCTTTCTGGCTGCTTTGCATTAGGGTAAGGTGGGGCAAAACGAGACAAAAATTTGAAAATAGTGAATATTAATTTTTATTTCACTCGTCACCCTTAAACTTCAATGCATAAACTTTCCTTTGGGTACAAACTATGTGCTACATAAATATGACCATGTTGCCACAGTTAAAAAGTTTATTTTTAAAAAGAAATAAAAAATGCACCAGATGTCTCATTTTGCCCCAACCTGCGGGGCAAAACGAGACAGTGTGAAAAAAATTTCATCCCTTCAGTTTTTGCCGTGGAATCACTTGAAATTAAACTCCGTTGGGGCCTCACGCAGCCTTCATGACCCCAGTCCTTGCACTTCACACATTGAACCAGAAAGAACCCTGCGCTGTTTTGCTCCAAAACTCCTTGCAGATCAAACGCCACCAGTCTTTCTTTGTGCTATTGTTGTATTTTGTTGAAACGTTAACGATTGGACGCTAGATATATTCTGACGGATCTTCGCCTCCCTTTGCCGTTTTGGTGCCGAACTGTACGGGCATTTCGTGGCTTTCAACTTTGTCAGCCGGGCTTCGTGAGGCGAGGAATTTAAAACTGTGCTAGATTCGGATTTTCTAGCGCTTGTTTTTTTTTAATTTGGTATTGAAGGAATGTCAATAAAACTCGATCCCAAGACGTGTTTGCGAACGGCTTAACCTACAGATTCTTCCAATTTCGCATTCGCCTCTTTTAAGAGCATCCTTGGGAACGCGGAAAAACCTCGTTGCAGCGCAAATGGAGTGACTGTCCTGAACAGCAATCAGTGCTTTTTCACGTCATTTTCCTCCCAGGAAGCTCTATATAATATTTTCTGATGCGTCCGAACGCTCATAAACAAATACATATAATATATAATGAGTGTAAGTAAATGGTTCACTTAATAAGACACTCTCTAAGGCAATTCAATGCCTTTTTGTCGCGTTTTGCCCCCCCTCACATGCCCGAATTCAAAAAAATTTTCCGCTTTGGCCCCGGGCACCAAATGAACTAAAATTTTGGTAGTATGTAGCTAGTATTATAAAGTAACAATATAAATGCTTACAGTGTCTTACTGACGCAAGAGTAGCTTCATGCACGGATCCGAAAATTTGGCCGAGCAGAATTTCGCCCCTTTTTGAGGGGGTCACGTACACACCAACACCAGCCGCGTAATTTTTCCCACGCGAACGCTGTGAGGAATCATCAACTTTTACACATAAAAAGATGGACAACTACCAGCACCTCTCGCTGAATTATGGAAAGAAAGAAAAGTACTTTCTGTATTAGCTATAGAGCTCGGCAAAGCCAAAATGTCGCGTTTTGCCCCGTGTCTCATTTTGCCCCGCCTTACCCTAAATCGATTCCCACAATAAGTGGGATCTGCCGGGCTTTTTTTTCCTTTTTTTTTCTGTTGTGGCTTTGCCTTTTATAAGTCAACGTTCTTCAATAGTAGCCGTAGAGTTGCTGTACATTGGCTTAATGCGAAATGGCTTGCTCACTGTGACAAATATATTGAGCTTCCTAAATGCAAGAAAATCGTGAAAGAGACCCCATGCGTATTGTAGGAATAAAACGTGGGAAGAAATTTGATCGTCACGCTGTCTGTCGAGACAGCGTGACGATCAGAGTTTACATCTTGGCTCGTTGGTGTGTGTTTTTCTGCATGTTTAAACAGAGGACATTGACGTAGATACCTTATATTGTCTCATGACCCAAGTCTGGCTAATTAGTGCCCGATGAAGAGCCTGCAAACTGTGAGATGAATTATTCGAGATTACGTGCGCAAAATTTCTATATATGCACTGTTGGCACAGGGTCGCGGTTTGGGAGCGAGTGGCCAGCTGAGGCACCCAGAGAAGACACATTGTTCAAGGGCCATTTGAGAGGAGACAAATTTTACTACACCAAGACCCTCGCCAGTGGCCCCGCCTAATGGTAACCGCTCCTAGCTCAGGACCAGGCTCGATTGTTTGTCACGAGCTCGTGAGCGAGGTCCAGATGGCGACGATGACAGTGGCAATGCGGCGCCATCAGGCCTTAAAGGTATCCCGTGTAACGCTGCCCGAAAGGTAATTCATAAAAAACGTAAAATTTTACCATTCCACAGCAATGACAAAGGAAAGAAAAAAACACTTCATACAACAGTACTTTTGAAAGCGCTTCTACAAACGTAAACTAGCATCGCTTAATAAAAAGGACGTGCCACTTATGATACATACATCATAGCTATTGCCTTCGAGCGACTATTATGCTGCAAGGTGTCTTTCTGATAAAAACATTAAGCGTTCTGTAAGCAATGATGTCTGCGAAGACGTTTGTAAGAAACGATGACAGCTTATAGCCTCATTGAACGTATTATTAACGACTGCAGCCCAACGTCTAGAAGCAGTTGCAAAAAAAGGTGTTTGCCTTTTTCGCGCCTGCTGTTTAATTTAAATGTAATCTTAGTAGGCTTCACTTAGTCTCCACCATATAAGACTTAATACAATATAAGTGCAACTTCGTATTATGTAGGCAATGCTATGCACACGTGAAGCAAACCGGCAGAATTTCCTCACAGGCATCAGTAGAATATCTACACTTACACGCTCAGCCGGGTTGTAGCTCCTGCGCTTCCGTGGCGGTTTTAGCGTCTTCTCTGCTTTAACAAAATACAGCTCTCGACGATGTTTGTGGGCTTTAGGGGGGGCACATCTTTAGAATAAGGTTTTTGTTGAATATAAATTTATTGTACGCTGGTAATTTTATGCGTGGGGAATATGGAATCACCGTTGTGCTATCGTGCACTAAGTGGATTGTACGCTTTTGATTCGGGCTTCTGATTATTTGATTTCCTTTTTTATTATTTGTTTGTTAGATATGAGTACCATGATGTAAGGATAGGCCAGTCCTAACGCTGGCTATCCATAATGGCTATTTCATAATGAAATACATGACTGAATTGCCTTGAAATCACGGGTTACGAAGAACATCGTTGATTGCGTGTGTGTGCGTGTGTGTGCGTATCTGTGCGTTTGTGTGTGTGTGTGTGTGTGTGTGTGTGTGCGTGTGTGTGCGTGTGCGTGTGCGTGCGTGCGCACGCGTGTGTGTGTGTTTGTGTGTGTGTGTTTGTGTTTGTGTGTGTGTGCGTGTGTGTAATTAGGGGCAGGAAGCCTTGAATTAATGTATAATTTTTTTTCGCTTCGTATGACAGACAGTGCGGCTAAGATGCAAAGAAACTGAACAGAACAACTCTTATTCGATATAAAACAACGTACAGATGCCGAACAGCCGCGGCGCTAATATTGCATGTCTTAATATGCAGCAAGTATCTAGTCGAACAAATCGCGATAATCTATCACGAAAAATTCAGCAGATCCCACGTATCTTCGGAACCGATGTTATGCGAAACATGCGGAAGGAAGGTGACTGTGCTGTACCTAAATTTTTTTATTGAGCAAACGTTACGAAATTACTCTAAAGATATTTAGAAATATTGTACATGCAGACATATCTTGAAAAGTCGCAGATGTTTTATATAACCAGTTGTTTACAGTTGCGTAACGATGGCAACAGCAACATGGGTATTAGCAACACCAGAAGCGGTAAGCTGATATGTAGCTCTGGTGCTTGCGAGGGTGGTAGCCCTGGACACTGCTACATAAGTCAACTTCAGTGGATGGCGCTTAACTACAATTCACGTTAACCTGACGTGACGGCTGTATCATAGGAGTACATCTGTAATATTTATAAAATTGCATAGCCAGCACAGTAACCGCAATTGACGTT
The DNA here is from genome assembly GCA_030522465.1 of Rhipicephalus appendiculatus. Classification (NCBI taxonomy): domain Eukaryota; kingdom Metazoa; phylum Arthropoda; class Arachnida; order Ixodida; family Ixodidae; genus Rhipicephalus; species Rhipicephalus appendiculatus. The sequence continues at coordinate 39,505 of JALIZH010021309.1, read as the reverse complement.
TCACGAACATTAGGGTCTATATTTGAAAAGCAGTTCAGAAGCCTGGCGTGCTCTGTGCAAGAATACTTTATTGTCACGCAGAATGCTGGGGTTCGATTCCTGCTGGGACTCTGACATTAATTCTTTGCGTTCGTCGGATCAACACTGCCGATGTCAGCATTTAGATGTGAAGCATCTTATGGCGGAGCTTGATCCGGTGTGCAGCGTGACATCCCTTACTGCGCATGCGCAAACCCTTTCAAAAAAAAAATAAATAAAAAACCTCCTTTCCCCCCTCTCTCTCCTCTAGGCATCCCTCCCCGCGGCAACCACACCCTCACTGCACATGCGCCTCCCCTCCTCTCTCCCCTTCTACGCTCTCCCCTCTAGGCATCCCTCCCCGCGGCATCCACACTCCCACTGCGCATGCGCGTCCCCCCCTCTCTCTCCTCTCCTACGCTTCCCCCCTCTTTCCTCTAGGCATCCCTGTCCGCGGCGTCCACACTCCCTCTGCGCATGCGCGTCCCCCTCCTCTCTCTCCTCTCCTACGCTCCCCCCCTCTCGCCTCGCGACGCCGACGCAGGCAGCGTCTGCTAGCGAGTTTCTTGGTTGAAAAAACCGACTGCTCGCGCTGCACAACCGTTCACTGGCCACTCCGTATATGTGGCAATGGATTTCGACCTGCAAAGGTGGTGCCGGTGGGAGATTTCTCCTGTGTGTTGTTGAACAATAAAAATTCGCAGCGTGCGCGTTAACTAAAAGCGGACTGCGGGTCTCTGTGTCCAGTCGGAGTCTTCTGTCTCTCATTGCCCATTAGCAGCGATTGACATGTTCCAGTAGAAAACACCGCTTCATCACTGCGTGCTTTGCGCCTCCCCAGTTTTCTCTCCTGCGCAACGCTGCGATGAGCGCCAGCGTCAACGCCGCCGGCCAGTGTAAGCGTTAGCGCCCGCTGCTTCACATCTACACATGGTTCCCTTTAGCGGGAGATGGTGTAAATTTTTCTTAACGCTCTCGCATTGAAATGATCAATGTCTGTTCACGCCGTTCCTTGGTAGATATAAACTGTGAATCGCCTGTGGCACATACCCGCCCGTGGTATACGGGTACGTGCTACACGTGTCTGGCGGAAATGGTTTGACGACGTACAGTATGGGGTTGTCACATTATTCATGTCATGACCAGCGAGTCATATTCTTCAAACCATCTTTGGAAACACCGGAATCGACGTAGACGTGGAGGGCAAAAACACTCAAGACGAGCGCTGGCTCGCAACTGAAAAAATTATTCAAAAAAAAAAAACACTGAAAAATAAAGCGAGAGACAGCCGCAAAGCGAACAATACAAAGAAACCATAGCACCAACTTGCCCAACATTCTGTCCTGTTGGAGGATGCCCGGTGCACCCCGAATAAAGATGTTTAACTGCCAAATCCCATTTCTAAATATATTTTCCCTTTCTAGTTTTTAGCGGCGGCAATTAGTCAACATCCACTTTGATGTTTTAGCCCTTTATTATATTCTTGCGCGAAAAAAAATGAATAGGGAACTCACAAACACGTTTTCTTAAAGTGTGCTGACGTCCTCTCAAACGCACCTAATAATTTGTAGTAATTACAGGGAACGAAATAAATTTGTGAGCAGCGCGTACTCGCGTCAGGCTTTCTTGTGTTCGTAGTTACCACGTTTTTCATGCGCACAACATTAACGACTTCCGGAAACAGTCGTACTGTGATCAATTCTCAAATGTTTAATCATTCTTTTTTATAGTGTAAGAAGTATTTTAAAAGACACGCTCTCTCCTCCCCAATTAAAAATGAATAGAATTAAATACGAAGACTGCGCTCGTTCATGCACGTCCCTTTATGGCTGGTTGATCAAAATAATAAGCGTACGGTACACTTGACGCTGCATTTTATTTAGTTAAATACATTTTTTTCTTGTTGTAAGTGGGTAATTTCCTAAAGGAATATTCGTCGTACTAATGCAAAGAACGGCGACTTCAAATAAATCCGTTGCAGCTCGGATTGTGCATTAATATTTCAGCAGCAGTTCGAATCTCTGCTGTTGTAATGGCTCAGCAGACTAACCAGCGTTTCATGACAAGTTATTTTATAGTGCATTAGTTTTATCCTTTACATAGAAATCAGAGAATGAAAACAGATCTTTTTTTTTAATTCTCGTAAACAGCAGCTCCGGGAAGTCAAGCTTCCCGGCTCCAGTTTTAAAGCACAACGTACATCGTTTGTCTCTTAATTGGTTTGACTAAATGGTGAATTTTAATACCGGATCGAAGACGAATAAAAATAAAATGTTCGGCAGATCCCAAGTACCATGGGAATTTATGTTATGCGAAGCATGCGGAGGTAAGTTGACTGGGTTGTAATTTTTTTATTAAGCGAAACTTTATCAAATGACGCACAAGATATGTACAAATGTTGTACGCACAGACATGTTGAACAGTCACATATGTTTCATATAACCAGTTGTTTACAGTTGCGTAACGATGCCAACAGCAACATGATTATGACCAACACCGCAAGCGGTAAGCTGATATGTAGCGCTTGTGCTTGCGAGTATGGTAGTCCTGTATAGTGCTACGTAGACTAAATACTGCTGTTGGATGGCGCTTAAGTATACAATTCACGTTAACCCGACACGAATCCTTCATCATAGGAGTACATGTGTAATGTTTTGAATATTAGATAGCCAGCACTGCAAAGGCAACTGACGTTTCACCAACATTACGTCTGCACAGCAGTGTTGCGGAGTTGCCACTTCGGAATTGGAATGACTCCGGATTCATTCCACATTTTTGCGACCCCGGAATGAAATGGGAATGAAATGGGGACAACGCTTGGAGGAATGCAATGGGCATGGAATTAAGCGGCTTTTGCACGAAATGGATGGGGAATGGAATTACGTCTTTTTGCGAAAATAGAGCACCTTTTCGTCTTCGCGCTGTTTTTCAAACTTCATACATTAGTAAGTCAAAGCCTAGAATATAACAAGAAAGCAGTATTTTTAAAATGGCTTGGCTGATTACAAGCACGGTACATTTATAAGCAACGCGCCTCTACAATTCTGTCCTTATACAGACTGTGCTCCGAAGTTTGTCTCTATTCTTCGAATTAACCGCGTTTCTATGCCGTTGGTATCCGTTATACGGAACTACGCTGGCGGCATACCACCCGTTGCGCCTTGCGATTTTTTTCCCTCTGCGGCACCCCAGCCGCCTGCTGTCTCCCCACCCTTCACTTCTTTGTTTTTGCTTCTGTCGCCGTCGGTGACACGGATGCATATTCGAAAAAGCGTTTCTCTAAGTTGTATACCTGATATTGCATACCTGCGCACAAACGAACACAGAAAGTTCTCCTCACCCCATCCATGCTTGCGAGGAGCGCTTGGCAAGCATGAGTGCTGACGAGCAGTGCGGCCCAGTGCGGCCCAGTGCTCCGTATTCGATGCAGAGACACAAGGTGCCCGAGCGGTGCACTCTTCCAACTAATACCAGCAGATATAGAGGGCTTTGTTCCCCATTAACCAAATCTTAGTTTTCTCCATATTCACGATCGCTCCAGACGCGTGGCAAAACTGCTTAGTCTTCTTGAACACTACTTTTGTCAGCATAAAAATATGCTATGTCGTCATTTTAGCATTAAAACATTTAAGCCTAAACATATTGAAACATCACCATTCGTTCAAACATGCTGACCATGCAAATACTATAGGTAGCGGGACAACTGCCCCTATGGAATTAGTAGGGTGGTTGTACTGCAGGAGGTATGTCACCAAGCTACCATCCCCCGACCTTGGTAACGTGTTTTGAGTACTTTTGCTGTTCTTAATGCATCTGATGGCATCAGCTTCATGGGGCGTTCCGTCCTAACTCGATAAACCTATCAAGGATGCCTTTCCTACGTTCATGAATTACATGAATGGAATTGAACTGCCCGGCCATTCGCGGAGTGGGAATGGGCTAAGTTTTTTTTATTCCGAGGAATTCAAAGTAATTGAATCGCAGCAAGTTCTAATTCCCCGGAATGGAATTGGAATGGAATGGAGGCGCCCATTCCGCAACACTGCTGCACAGGGTCTTTTTCCAAAGCAGTTTCGAGACCTGACATGGCTCTGTGTTAGAATACTTGATTGCCACGCAGATATCTTGGGTTCGATTCCTGCTGGGACTATGATTTCTATTCTTTGCATTCGTCGGGTCAACGCTGCCGTTGACAGTTTTTTGTAACGCTCTCGAATTTAAATGACCAATGTCTGTCCTCGCCGTTCCTGGGTAGATATAAATTGTCAAACACCTGTGGCGCATGCCCGCATACCGCAGCCCGTGGTATACAGGTATAAGCCACACGTGTCTGGATAAATGACTTTGACGTACGCAGCGGGATTTTTAGGTTATTCAAGTCACGACCAGCCAGACATATTCGTCCAATCCGCTTAGCCCCCCCCCCCCCCCCCCCCTAATACTAACTTCGGTCGACCTCAAGTTAAGGAGGCCATCACGAGAGCATCCAGAAGTAGACGGCTAGATTGATAGAATGATAGATAGATACGTAGATAGAAACGCCAAAGTGCTTGGAGTACGCAAAGAAGTGCTTTGTATTTAAAATATGATTAAAATACGTTTCGAATAGCAAAACAGCCATTTTTAAAACTGCCGGGAAATCTCTCTACAGCCTATAATAAAAAAAAATTCACAGGCATTAAAAACAGAAAATAGCGATTACTTTTACTAGAAAACACACAAAAATTATCTAAAGCCAGCTAAACTGTGCACAGCCACAGCTAGAGCCTTTCGAGGTATTTTGCAACTGTGTGTGGAAATACAGCAGTGACTACCCTGTACAAGTTGGCAGTTTGCCACCAGCTTTTACATAAAACATAAACGTAAAAATTAAGTATTCTTAAACCAAACGCCACTCATGCAGCTAAATATGCAATGAAATATAGATAAACATTTTATCACTACATTGACCTTAGCACTAAAAGCTGGCAAACTTGAGTATTGAACAGTGATTCTGCAGGAACAATTCACACAAAGACAACTCCCACGTGAGCTGTTATTAGTGGCGCGAACAAATAGCGACACTCTAGTTCTCTTTCAAACAGTTCCGGTCGACCACTTGAATTAGGATTTTCGATTATTGAGAAATTGGGTTTTGAAAAAAGCGAATAATGCGCAGCTCAAAAAAGAAAGCAATGATCCGAGATACCGATTTCAGAAACTGACATGCCATGGCTGAGAGCGACTCCTCCCGAATATGCCTTCATACCTATCTAGTGTAACACAATATACGCATGGAGCTGCATACAAATCTTTTTAGTGCTAGCATTGATGTGGAATAGGACGACTGAGCAATAAAGTTTCAATAAACAAAAAATTCGGGAGTTGGAGAACGTTAAGGAGATCTGAGACCATCTGATAAATATAAAGGCCGGCAGATCCCACGCATTGTGGGAATCGATGTAATGCGAAGTAGCCAGCAAGGAGCAAATAATGCATGCACGTCCCCTCCCCCCTCTCTCTCCCACGCTCACCCCCCTTTCTCTCCTCTAGGAATCCTCTACTCTACGGAGCGCACCCCGCGTCCCACACCCCCCCCACAGCGCATGCGCGTCCCCTCCCCTATGCTCTCCTACGCTCACCCCCTTCCTCTACTCTAGGAATCATCTACTCAAGGAGAGGCGCCCACATCCACAAAGCGCATGCTCGTCCTCTCCCCCCTCTCTCTCCTCTTCTACGCCCCCCCCCCCCCCCTTCCTTTCATCTAGGAATCCTCTACGGAGCGGCGCTCACGACAGGTGGTGTGACAGCTGCATACTCCGCTGGGGGGCGCCACGATAGTTCCGCGGTATGAAAATGACGGAGCGCGCGCGCCTCATTCTCTCTCCTGTGCAGCGCCGCGATGAGCGCCCGGACCACTGCCGTGAAATGAGAGCGGCGACGCTCCTCCCGCTCAAGCTAATTATCTCCCCGCTGCTTCGCATCCACACATGGTTCCCTTTAGCGGGAGATGGGGAATTTTTTTTTATACTTTCATTGGGATGGCACACAAAAGGAATGTGTGCGTGTTTTCTTTTTTTCATTTTTTTTACCTCGAATCGCAGCGAGACGCGAGACCAATCTGCCTCCGTTTAGCACGCGTTCGTATTCTCGCGCTTTGCACATCGTGCTGACGCCATCCGCGTTCCAGCGTTTATATTGACGGACACTTTGTAAATTCCCATGTGTGTTCCTCGAACGTCTGCGCCCACTGAGACGGGGTCGGTCAGAATGGAACGCGATGCGCGCCTCTCCCTCCTTGCATGATTGGACATGCTGGGCACAGCGACGCTACGCAAGCAAAGCGCGACCGCTGTTGAGTCCAAGGCGACTGGCGTCCGTTTGCGCGCCCCGACGCCCACCTGGCACCGTGCCAGGGCACGGACGGACGGACGTGAGCATGACACATTAAATATGAAGCTAGCGAAACGGCCATAAGTGTGTCATGAGCGTGGCATGCAAGTCATGTTGCACGTGATATGTGATGATTTCCATATCATAACTTGCCATTTACGCTCGTCATACAATCACGTCGCTGATTACCAAATTTAGTGTATATCAAGATAGCGAAACGGCCACGAGAGTGTCATGAGCGTGGCATGCAAGTCATGTTGCACATGACATGTCATGATTTCCATATTACCACTTGGCATTTATGTTCGTCATACAGTCACGTCACGCAATACCAAATTTTGTGTACATCAAGCTAGCGAAACGGCCGTCAGCGCCCCATCAGCGTGGCATGTAAATCATGTTGTACATGACATGCAGGTCATGATTGTCATATTACAACCTGTTATTATTGTTGGTCGTGCAGAAATTTCTCATCGTACCAATTGTTGGATATATCAAGTTAAGAAAACGGCCTCAGGAGCAATATGGCCATGACGTGTAAATCATACTTTTCATGACAAGTTAATCATGATTTTCATGATATGACCAATCACTGATGTTTTTTATACAGTCATGTTATACCATACCAATTTTGGTATAAATCCCATTAACGATACGGCCAGGAGAGCACAAAGTCGTAGGCGGATAGATAGATAGATAGATAGATAGATAGATAGATAGATAGATAGATAGATAGATAGATAGATAGATAGATAGATAGATAGATAGATAGATAGATAGATAGATAGATAGATAGATAGATAGATAGATAGATAGATAGATAGATAGATAGATAGATAGATAGATAGATAGATAGATAGATAGATAGATAGATAGATAGATAGATAGATAGATAGATAGATAGATAGATAGATAGATAGATAGATATGCTCTAAGTCGCCGAAGTTCGCCAAGAAATGCTTCGCATTTAAAATTGCCTGTGGCTTAACTCAGTTATGCCTGGGTGTACGTAGAGAGAGGTATGGTTAATCTCATTGGGCAGATTCAGTTGAGCGTCCGCAACAGCTTTGTGGACGCAGCCTGCCATAGGAAATGGCTAGCAGGCTGCGTCCGCAGAGCTGCTGCGGACGCCTAACTAAATATGCCCATTGTTTAGCTTGGTTCTCTGTACGGTTACGCTTCTCGAGGCGTGCGGATCGTTCTTCCTCCATCTCCTTGGGTCGCTGCCTCCTCTTGGTTTCGTTCCGACAACGAAGCCGGCCTTCTTTCAATCTCTCCGGCTCAGTTTCCATATCTGCTGACGAATCCCGCCAAGCCGCCATTTCTGCAACGCCGGCTCCTCCTCTGTTAAGTTTGAACAGTGCGACTGAACGCGGACAGAGTAGAGCACGCGCACACGCACACAACGCTGACTTTCAACTGGAAACGCGGTTGCAACACTGTTTCACTGGCTCCTCCTCTTACGTAATGCCAGATGACACGGCGAGTTGTGCTGCCACAGGCCACAGCGAAACGGCGAGAATACGGCCAATGTAGCTCTCGCTACAAAATCAAACTGGTGCGCAAAGCGACTGTTCTAGTTAAAGTAAAGAGATCCTCGGATGCGGATCACATTTTGCTTAGGATAAGGGCTGTATAACTGTCAGGTTTGTCAACCAGAAATAATTAAATGAGTCTGTTGAACGACCACATAGATTTCTTCTGAATAGCTGGGATGGTTGCAGCCCCTGGTGGAGCAGATTTCAACCACGAGCTTGTTTCTACGTGGGTTCTGATATCTACTTGGGCAGTGCGATGAAACGCAACGCCAACCTAATGGTACATTCGACTGGTCGTTTTCGAGCGCTCCGCAGGCGCTGAAAAAAATTATGTAAAATAGTAACTAAGCGTTGCTACTAACATTATCAGGTCAATACATGATCAGGAAGAAGAAACATGACTTGCATAACAGCCTATTCTCGTTGAAGAGTTTTAAAGCTGTTGAATTCAACACTTTCAAACACAGTCAGAGCGCTCTCAAACGACCAGTCGAATGTACCATAATACTCACCAGAGAACACGAACGCAGAGTGTGAATACCATTAACAGACAACAAAGGGTAAGATTAGCGTCGCCTTCAATTTTTTTTATGCACATACGCCTGTAGAAAGATGGATTGCTGGAGCTGAGTGTAGCCTTATTACTTTTCTTCAGGTATTAAAAGAAGACAGCAACTAATTCAGAGAATGAAACAGCAGCCTAGTGAAAACTACATTATGAATCGTAGCACACTAACACAACTTGCTTGAAAGTTCTACGCGTCAAAATAAACAATAGTTCGTACATCTGCTTTCATGAGACTAAAATATGGATACATTAAACAAAATTATATATATAAAAAAATCCAGCCAGCTCGACTTTGCGGACACTGTCGAAACAGCGAAGCTTATGCTCGTCCTTCATCAGACAATATCGTACTTGCAGTAAGATGGCAAGTTGGGCCAGTTGGTTTACGTTCATATTTGAAGACTTTGTCGAACAGACAACAGTAAACAGGGAGCCAGTCATTCCATATGCGCACAAGCTGGCGCACAACTTGAAACATGTTGGCAGTAGGTACAGCATAGAAGTGAAGTTTTCGGCTAGAAACAAACTGGAAAGCCTGTGTCCGCGCGTTAACAAAGAAATGGTTTTAAAAGCTTGCTCCGTGAAACACCGAAACATGTTTGTGAAATGCCCAAAGGGCGTGGTTTATATGATACTTTTTTCTTGTGGCAAAGTCTACATTGGACAATCTGGAAGATGCGTGAATGATCGACTTAGAGAACACCACGCATCTATTAAGGCGTCAAGCAACACCCATCTTGCAGTGCACTGTAAAAACTGCGGATGTTACCCTGTCTTCAAAGAAACAGAAATCATTTTCAGACATAAGGATCAGTTGACTTGCGAATTAGTAGAATCGTACCATATCCGCAAGAGGGGACATTACTGTGTCAGTCAAGCCACTATTGTGCTGCACGATAAAGAATACGCGTATCTAGACACGTAGTGATCCAATATCTCGTGAATGACATGTAACGCAGGAAATTCTTGTAATCCCGATACGAGTATTTTGTTATGTATGCGTATATATATATATATATATATATATATATATATATATATATATATATATATATATATATATATATATATATATATATATATTGTTGTTGCACCCTGCTCTGTTGCACATGCGCAAAGAACCATGTATCTGCTTATTTATACGTTTTCTGATTAATAAAACATCAGTGGGGAGTGTAAGCGCTGTCCTGTCTGCTTCTACTTGTGTGTGTCTCGGTGTGCTTCGACAAAGTCTTCAAATATATCGTACTTATATATTATTCAATTATTCCGTTCGTTTGTGCTTAGCTTCGTCCTCTCTCCCGCGAACATCGCGGTTGGCTCGGCGACGACATGTCCGTTCTCGTGTCAGCTCTCGTTGACGTTCACGTCAGGCGGCTTCTTCATCGGGACCAGGGCTGGGCAAAGATACTTTGAAATTGTATCGCGATACGATACAAGATACTCGGGCAAGAAGTATTGGAGATACAGATACAAGATACTTCCTGAATGAATGTATCCGATACGATACTTCCCAATTGTATCTTAAGATACTTCGATACATTTGTAAATTTGCTCTTACAGATCTATATAGTGACGCTGCAAATACCTATGTACAGAAGTGTTTGCTTAAAAATGTCTTAACTGCGACCAACTTTGTTTATTTCAATGAAATATCTGTTTGAATCCCGAAAGTTATGTTTTTCTTGCTTAATGTATATTAGTTTCATTCCGAAACAAGTTTTTGGCATTTGTTTACACAGACAGTTGTGTATTTTATGGGTGTCGCTGCTGTACTTGGTGACCAGCTAGCAGGTTGCCGTCTAAATGCAAGAATTTCAATGAGAAACCTCCGCAAGATAACACAAATGCCGGTGCAGAGTCTTATCCTCTCCGTAAGCGTATTACCGTTTTCGTAGTACCGCATGACCCTACAGTTGTAGAGCAACAACAACAGTGGTAGCGATATTTCTTGTGAAGCATCATCTGAAGCGGATAACTACCGAGTCAGCGCTCACAGTTCACTGAGGACATAAAACTGCAGTGATTTTTCATATCCTGCTTATCAACTTGCGTGAAGTATAAAAGTGTTCGTTAGCAACATATTCACAACATGCAATTTTTTTACCATTTCCTCTCCGAGAGAACTTGTGCCGCCCAGAGGCTTCCCAGTAAGTGGCAAAAAACGTCGCAGGATATCGTTGCTGTTCACACCATTGCAACTTCTAACCCTGCTTACATGGTTATTTGTAAACACACAAAAATCTTTACAGTAACCTAAAAAAAGAAAGCGAATATACGTAAGTCAAATAGCAAGGCGGTTCCAAATTAAAAAATTACACTGAATAAACATACAGCAAAGAGAGCACTTGTGCTAACAATCAAGCTATCATTAAAAACAAAACAAACTTCTTTGTAATTTAGCGCGAAGAACAAAGATACAGTACGCCAAAATACCACGTTACGTAAATGCTTGTTCTATTGCAAATAGTATTGACACCGGTGGCGCCAGGGTTGTTAGAATCTAATTCGCATATAAGTCAATCTCGTAGTGTGCAAGTCAAGCTTACATCGTCGAGATCTGTTAAATCTCTGCGTGAAAGCCGCGAGATGCAAGCAACACCATTCTTGCATTTTTGAGACTTTGCAACGAAGCACCACGCAAGACAAACTTCGATAACGACACTATAGACGCATCCGAATTTGACCAAAAGACGTCGCACGCATTGGACTACGCAGCACAGTACCGTGGCTACAAACAACGTTCATGGTACCGATCCAGCTAAAAAGGAAGAAAACATCGAGAAAAAGTCGCCTGCACGTGGACGTTAATTCACGCGCTTGTTTTTGTCGAGATGGCTCGAGCGCCATCACGTGACTATGCTCCACCAATAGGGACGCGTATAGCCCTTATTTCATATGCTCACTGCAGCACTCTGGCGGAAAGACAAAGGAATATCACTGTCGTTAGCTTTATTGAGGTGGCTTAGTGGCGGCAGTATCAGGTGAAGAAGCATCGTTCAGCTGACGTTTCTTGTTTCGCAGGGTGGTGTTTTTATAGCAGTATCTTGTATCTTAAGATACACGATACAATATTGAACGTATTGGAAATACAGATACAGATACTCGTTTTGCGAGACGTATCGCGATACAGATACAAGATACCCAAAGAGTATCTAAAATAGTATCTAAGATACATGTATCTTCGATACTGCCCAGCCCTGATCGGGACAATGAGAAATGTTCGCCATCTTGAAAGCGCACACTCGTGAACACTGACGCGGTATCTTACTCTCCCATGCACCTTGCCGTCACCCCACTATGGCACGTTTCTCGAAGATACGTACTCCTCGACATCCTCCACCCTCGCCCTCGCCTGTCGCAGTAAGCCCAAGCACGGCGCAGCTTTCCCCTTCCTTCCAGGGCTCACTCTCGCCATAATACGAGGTCACGTGATGAGTACTACGCCAACTCAGGACATAAAATCTTCGAGTAAGTACAGCTTCGCCTCTTTAGTTAAGGATATGTAGGTTTGTATATATGCCCAGTGTCCTACATACATCACGCTTCTTTGATGCACTCTAACATCGCTATTTCTTTAGCTGATGGCTAGCGCCACATACAGCGCGTCAAGCTGTCTCATTCTCGACGTGTGTAAGCCTACACATTGATTTTCATGCTGCCACGTGCCGACTGATTTCTCCGGGCAAACGCGTGCTTTTTATGAAAGACGTCGTTTTGATCGCACCGACCACATTGTTGTCCCTCAGAGTAAACAGACAAGGTGCGCTCACTGCCATGAGAAGACAACCACTCGCTGCGAGAAGTGCAATGTCGGTGTGCACATGAAATGCTTCAGGGCTTACCACACCCGCACATAGCACCCCTAATGCCCAGTGTACTATATGTAGGACGGCTTGAAAAACAGTGTTGCGTTTACCTGGTGGCAAATAAAAAAGCTTGTACTTTCTTTTGATGGTACAAGTGCACTTTTTGTGAAAAAAAATACTCCTTTTATTATTTTTTCTGAGTTTGGGCATATATGGGTTAACTACTCGCTTGTTGTGTACTTAGTTGCAAAACTTACAATACGTGCACATTCGTTTCTATGGCCCTACTCTGCTGTGCGCTCGCCTACAGTATGACTTAATTGGTATACCAATGCTTCTGAGACGATTCGTAAAGCCGCGGCTTAGGGCCGAATTATATGTTTTATCAAGGAGCCCAAAAAAAGCTTCCATAATGGAAGTGGGTCGTAGTACGAACGGGAAAATAAACCTGGATGAAAGACCTTACTACTTTATTCGTTTAATATGTATTAAGCATTTTGTGACCTGCGAAGTTCCACTTACATACAAGGTTGGTTTTTAAAACGCGTTAATGGCAGACCAGTCAATTAAGTCTCAAAATACATATAAGGAAAAAAGCAAATATTTAAGAGCTCGTTTTTTTTTTTTTTGCTAGACACAATATTATTGAAAACTAACAGACAATGATGCAATGAAAGTATAGGGAATGTGATCAGTAGTCGTCGTAACGTAAATTTGAAAAAAAATAAAAGTCGACAAAAAGATGGCTTGCCGACGGCAGGGACCGAACCTGCGACCTTCGTATAACGTGTCCGATGCTCTTCCGACTGAGCTACAGCGGTGGTCATCCCCCCGTCCACTGTGAGCATCGGACGCGTGATTCGAAAGTCGCAGGTTCGGTCCCTGCCAGCGGCAAGTTATCTTTTCAGCGTCTTTTCTTTCTTCCCATTTACATTACAATTACTACTAATAACATACCCTATACTTTCCTTGGCATCAGTGTCTGCTAGTTCTCTTTATTATTAAGGTAAATATAGGTTACTTTTGTATTACGTTGAGTATAAAAATGTAGAGAAACATTTAACGTGTTATCCGAACACACAAATTAGGAGTCCTTGGCCCGCCATCTAGAGACTACCGCATGTACGGACGGAAAGCGCAAAGTATAAGCGACTTTCAAAAACCAGTAATACTTAGGTATCCTATAAGTAGAAAAACGAAATTAAACTGAAATCAATATTGCTGCCCTTACGAACACAGACGAGAGCGGAAGCAAAAGAAGAATTTAATAGTAGTGTGTTAGTTTGATAATGAGTTGAATAAGATTCCGTTATCATGAAGCTCGAGCGGTAGGGTCTAGTTGCAAAAGCAAAAAGAACAAAAAAAGCAATTCAACACACGTTTTCTGGGCCTGTATAAATTATAGGGCCTATTTCCTTTTCGTGTTTTTTTTTTTTTCCTCGCGACTTTTTAAATTTCTAACCATATCTGCCTTCCTTGTGCAATAATTTAAATTTTCGCCACTTTAGTTTATTTTTATTTTATATTAGTGGTACTGCTCCTGACGTGTTCCGTTTGATTAGAGCGAATTCATTTTGTTATCAGTGTTTCCTGATGCCTCACTGTCCCTCAAACTTTTGTATTGAGAGACGTACCTTTACTAAAAAAAAGGCCTCAAAAATACATGTCGCCCTTTCGGCAGCGCTGTTGCACAGAATATATGAATAATATTCAATCGTCTCTATATCGATAGCGCTGTTTTTATTTGCAGAATTTTCCATAAAAATCGTCTTTTTTTATTTTCCGGGTCGTTCACTCTAACTCTGAGTACAACTGTTTGCCGATATTTCAATAAAAGCAAGCTGCTGCGAGGATGGTGTTAGCACGAACTTGTGTCGCCAACTCCCGGCTGCTTCCGAAAGCAGCTGTTCGAAGAGGTTTGGCGCGAGTTTCTTGTTGCTTTAAACACCAAGCAACCACCAGGCAATCCGTTCTTTAGTCTTGAAAGAAAGAAGTGTAAATTTAAGGGCTCGTTTTCTTTGTTTCACGCAATATTAACGAGAACTAACAGCAAATGATGCCAAGGAAAGCATCGGGGATGTTATTCGATGTAATTGCTATGTAAATGTGGAGAAAGAATAGTGGACGAAAAGATACTTTGCCGCCGGCAGGGACCCAACCTGCGACCTTCGAATTAGAAGGTCGCAGTTTCGGTACCAGTGCCGGCGGCAAGTTATCTTTTCGTCCACTTTTCTTTCTCCACATTTACATAGCAATTACATCGAATAACATCCCCGATGCTTTCCTTGGCATCATTTGCTGTTAGTTCTCGTTAATATTCTCTTTCGACTTGTTGAGACAGAGAAGAGACCAACGCCCGCGTTGCCCTGGTTGAACACTTATTTTTATTTTATTGCGTGCTTACGAGCTGCCCCACCTTGCGCTCGCTTCTTCGCGCGTCTTATGCGCAGCATGGTGTTTCCCGGCAACGTTTTCCCGTGGTAGATTCAACAAGACTCTCACAGGCAGCTCCTATTGAAATTACGGAGAAATATTCCTGTTTGTATTACGCCAAGATAAATATTCGTTGTGTAATGTACTTGTAGTTTAAAGAAAGGTTAAAGAGATTGATGCTTGACGTGGAAAACGACCAGCCAAGTGTGGTAATATATGTCAATGCAGGAGGATACATAGATAAATTTGTCGTGCACTCTAATTATCATTGATAAACGTCCACAATATCTGCCTTCCGCCGTCGCTGAATTCCAACTTGTGATGAATGCAGGCATACCCGTCATCAGCTGAAACGTTTTGTGCGTTAGATAGCGAAGGTCCTAACAGCTATTGATAAAGATAAAACAGCCACGATGACGAAAGCGTAGCTCCAATGCATCTTAAGGATTTAAACTGTTTTCTCACTAAAGTATTGTGTGAAAATATAATAAAGGCAATGGTGTTACTTACATACCCGCACTGCGAAAATTGTTTCCAGATCAAGATTCCGGCTCCCTGCCACGTCTGCTGCCTTTCGGTGAGGCCGAAATGCAAGAACACCCATTTACATTCTTGAGCACAACGAACCAAAGGGGCACTTGTTTTTCCAGTGCTTCATTAGGCGTGCCTCGTTGTGAGAATGTTAAGCCCCACAAGCGTTTAATAATGAACCTGTAAATACCTTGTCGTGTTGCATTATGTACGTTGCGTTTTAAAGGCGTCATGCATACCTATCGGAAAACCCAGTGGCACTGTCCCAGCGCCATACCTGATTAGTGGACCAGTGTGGCACTGGATACTGGGACACTGGCACGCTGCACGGGGCACACTGGACGCTGGCGCGCTGCACACTGGGACACGCGTTATGGGCCAAAATCGGGCTTTTAAATAGTTTTTAAAATTTTTGGTTATGCCCACACCGTAATTAAGGTTGAAAAACGAGCACTGGAACAAAAAAAAATAAAAAAAAATTAATGAGCTCGTGGATTCGAACCTCCTACCTAGACGAACTACTCACTGTGAGCCCGACACGCTACCCACTACACCACACTCGAACGACAGGCTTCAAGTGATTTTTTATTCATGTTTTAGCTGATTCCGGTATCCAATAGTTATGTTTTTCGCTTAGAAACGTACATTTTCGTCTCTTCGTGCTCGCGCTACCCTGACAGCAGATTGATTGTTTGTTTGTTTGTTATGGGCTCCCTTGCATCAGAACGTCTACCTGGCACGTTTTCCAGCAAAACTTATGAGCGTAATCGCAGATGTGTTGCGGCAATCGCACTGTCTCGCTAAGCGGTTTGTCATACCTATGTAGAAAACATCGTGCATCTGAACTGCTCACTGAACACTGTACTTTTCGTCACCCGTTTGAACATATTTTCTGTCCCCCTTGTTTACGTTCCGCGTACTAGATCTGCAGTAGTTCACTCTAGCCGAAACGAGCATTAGGCTTAGGGCCGCACTTCGGGAGCCACGGTCACTGTGAAGACCGTGGATATATATTCCATTACAAAGAGTGTAATAACCGCTAAAATGTAGTTTCGATCATAACTGACCCTAGCGAGGTCATATTTGCACCTTCGATTACACAAATCAGAAGCTAAAAACGCCGCGGGATTGGGTGTTGCAGCGGCTAACTGCTGCCGCGGTGACGTGCATGCGGCTTTCTGCGGTATACGAGCGGGAACGACTGACAGCTAGAGTAGGTTGATCTTGATTATCAGACTAATACTACTCCCATATTGTGTTGCGAATGATGAGATCTTTCGATGCGGTTTATAAACTACATTGACGACACTCAAGCACACTTCAAGGAAGCGCACGCGCGCTAGCGCGCTCGACAGATGATTGCTTTAGCCGACACGGACATCCGTCGCCTAACTGAAACTATGTGTAGCACACAGGACAGAACAATTTGAAAATATTCGGTAAATTTTACGCTCGACATCTCGCGATCAAATATAAAGTCTTATAGAAAGTCCATCAAGCGCGGCCAGTTTCTTCCAATGTGCCGCCGGTGTTCCCAGTGTGCGGGCAGACACTGTACAGCGTGACCAGTGCCTCCCAGCGCGCTGTAAGACACTGGGCGACGCTGCACAGTGTGTCCCAGTGCCTCCCAGCGCGCTGTAAGACACTGGGCCACGCTGTACAGTGTGCCCCAGTGTCTCCCAGCGCGCTGTAGTACACTGGGACACACTGTACAGCGTTTCCAGTGTCACCCAGTGCGCTGAAACGCACTGGGAGACACTGGAAACGCTGTTTTTTTCGATAGGGGCACCCAATTTTAGATCATAATTTGTGTTGTGTGGGTTAATCCTTTGAGTTCGCAAACAAGCTCAAGAAATTGTAAAGCATTTGGTCGGGCGCTTAATTTATAATTGAATATATTATATACCCGCTAGCGGCCTGATATTCGGGCAACAGTGGTCCTCTCACGAGCCGTGACGTAACAAGCAGCTAGCTGTGCGAGCATCTGCATTCCAGCGAACTATATTGTTCCGTGATCATAGGCACGTGAAATTGACATATTTTAGCGTTGTGCAGCTTGGCACTGAAATTGAACAATTTGCCGCGGATGAAACTTAGGTAAAAGAAAACAGCACCCTTCCTTGCTGCACATGACGTTACACGCGCCATGGCAAAATGGTGGCCGCCGGCGGTGGGCGGCGTTTACAGCCAGCGATTTCCAGGGTTTGCTTTCTACCCAAATATCCTTTATGGACCACTTTTCATATATTCAAAGGTAATAGACCCTCCACTTCTAGTTCACAATGGAAACCACAAATTGTTTTGTTGGATGACTGTGCCACGCCTCTTGAAGTGCGTAGCACTTTAGGTGGCCGGGCTGTCGTATGCCGGGATGTACTGTAGTGTGCTGTAGTTTGCTGTCGTCATCGTCTGGCGTAGCGCTATATGTTTATTTATTTATTTATTTATTTATAGTACCCTCAGAGTATAAATACATTACAGAGGGGGGTGGGGGGTGTACATAGTAAACAAAAAGCATGAACAATAATAGCATGTAAGTAAACGTAAAAGTGGAAGCATTATACAAAATAAACACAAAAATTTGGTAAAGTACAAGGCGTTGAAGAAACAAACAAACATGCAGTGCTACAGTACGCTGGATAATACATTTTTAAAAGCAGTTGTATCGATTATATCAGCTATAAAGGCTGGTAAGCGATTCCAATCACCTGCTGTGCTGGGAACAAATGATTGCGAGCCTGCAGTAGTTGAAAAAAATGGTATGTCAACCTTATGATGATGATCAAGTCGGCGTGAGCGAAATGGAGGTGGGCGTATGAACAGGGAACGAAGAGCGGCGTTATGGTAGTAAATTTTGTGAAAAAGGCAGATGCGCGATTGCTTTCACGCTCCGCTAGGGAAGGTAGATTAAGATCAGCTTTCATGTTTGAGACACTGGCATTGCGATCGTAGTTAGATGAAATAAAGCGAACTGAGCGATTTTGCACTGCCTCGATGCTTTGTGTTAATGTAGAGTTGTGCGGGTCCCAGACAGATGATGCGTATTCTAGCTGAGGGCGAACGTAGGTAGTATAAAGCAATAGTTTTAGCGATGGCGGAGCAAGATAGAACTTTCTTTTTAAGTAACCTAAAGTTTGGTTTGCTTTAGCTAATATGTGATGGACGTGATGCTTCCATGACAAGTTATTAGATATGTGGACGCCAAGGTAGCGATAAGAAGCTGTGGTTTGCAGGGGTGAATTGTTAAGGGAATAGGACGGAGTGGTAACATTGCGTCTGGTTACGCGCATGCTTTTGCATTTAGCGACGTTCAGTTCCATGTGCCACGTGCGGCACCACTGTGATATGGTATCTAAATCATTTTGTAGTGATGTGACGTCTGAATCGCTGGCTATTTTCCGGTAAATGACACAGTCATCGGCAAACAAACAAGCTTGGGAAGAAATGTTAGTAGGTAGGTCGTTAATATAGATCAGAAATAACAGCGGGCCAAGGACTGACCCTTGAGGTACGCCTGATCCTACTTTTACCAATGAAGAGTCAGAGCCGTTCGCTGTAACATATTGTACACGACAGGAAAGGAATTCACGAATCCAAGCGAGTACTTGAGGATCAATATTAAAAGCACTTAGTTTATGTAACAGCAAGGAGTGGTTAACTTTGTCGAAAGCTTTCGCAAAGTCTAAAAAAATACAATCTACAATAAAGCCAGAGTCAACATATACATGTAGGTTATTTGTGAAGGTGATTAGCTGGGTCTCACACGAAAAAGATTGTCGGAAGCCATGTTGCGAGGTCGAGAAGAAACTGTTATCCTCTAGATAGTTGACAAGATGCGTGAAGATGATGTGCTCAAAAATTTTACATGGAACTGACGTAAGTGAGATAGGACGAAAGTTTGAGGGATCACTCTTTTTCCCGGATTTGAAAATTGGGACAATTTTACCTGTTTTCCAGTCTTCAGGTAAAGAACCGGAGTCATAAGATTGCGAAAAAAGACTCTAGAATAATTGAACAGTACTCTCTCGTGTTTTTAAGAAATTTTGTGTTGATCTGATCTGTACCACAAGAGGAAGTCAGTTTTAGTCTGTCAATTATCTTTGCGATTCCTACGGAATCAAACACAATCGAATCCATGGGAGGATAGTTGAATCGTGGAAAGTTAGGCATCGTATTGGTTTTCGCAGATGAAAATGATCGAACGAAGGTATCATTCAACACATGGGCAGTTAGAGATATCGGCACGGGATCACCAGATGGATACGATAGCGTAAACTTATGGTCACTGTTGTCCTTTAGCGCATTCCAGAAGCCTTTCGGGTTAGTTTTAAGCATGTTTGGAAGAGTAATATTGAAGAAAGAAAATTTGCTGCATTTCAAAGCGGAAATGTACGACGAAGCGGCTGTTTTGTATGAAAACCAATGAGACGCTTTCCGAGAAAGTTTTGCTCTACGAAAGTAACGTTTCTTTTTATTAGCAAGTCGGTTGAGGTACCTATTGTACCAGGGTGCCTTACTGTTGGCAAATATACGACGAATAGGTACATATTTCTGAACTAGTTTTGAAACTGTGGATTTAAACATATTCCAATTACTCTGTACTGAACGCTGGAATACACCTGGTAGAAAAGCGTCAAGAAATAATCTAAGTTCTTCATTAATAGCGTCATAGTTAGCTTTCCCGTAATCTTTAATAGTTTTGAACCGTTTGCATGTTTTTGAATGTGTTGTAACTAGGCTGAAAGTCAAGATGTCGTGGTCACTGAGGCCAGGTAAATGGGTGATCGAAGAAACGCCGTCTTTAACTGACGTCAGAACAAGGTCTAAAAGGGACGATGAATTTTTTGTGATACGAGTAGGCAAAACAACTAACTGCGATAAGTCGAAATCAGCACAAACCGATATAAAATTGTTGGACTCGGTTGATGATGGATTTGAAAATGGGCACAAGGCAGACCAGACAATGTTGGGGAAGTTAAAATCACCCATAAGAAGTATATCAGCACCAGGATACTGTACAGTAATTTGATTTAAACAGTCGTGAAGGTTATCACTGAATGATGCATTGGTTGACGGTGAGCGGTAACAAACACCAATAATCATTTTTTTAAAGTTCATTGTCAAACAACACCACACTGATTCAATATCGCTGCTGATTCAATATCGAAGCATGCTGAGCGCGCGCTCGCGACAAGGCGGCCTTCCTCTTGTTCTTCGAGCGACCTGATGATGATATGTGTACGCGCGCTCGCGTCAAGGAGAAGTCTTCTTGTTCTCCGAGCACCTTGATGGTAATCACCTATCATCAGCAGCAAAAAAAAAACATCTAGTGCGCTTGGCGTAACCTAGCTAAACCACGTAAAAAAAATTTAAAACAGAGGAAGAATGTGCAAAAGAGAAAGAGGTAGAAAGGGAAAAACCAGGAGAAAATTAAAAGAGCAAGAAAGGGAAAGCAAGAAATAAAGATAGAGAAAGAAAGGAATATAAATAAAGAGAGAAAAAAAGACAGAAAAAAATGAAAAAGAAGAAAAAGAAAGACAGAAGGAGAGGCGGAAAGCAAAAGAAAGCTGAAGACAGACAGACAGACAGACACAGAACTTTATTGCGGTCCTGAGAAACGTTACTCCATTAGAGCAACGCCGCGGGCCGCTCCCACGTGGGGACGGGGAGGCCTAGCCTCACCGCCGCATCATGGGCTCTCTGGACGGCCCGTAGTTGTGGAAGTAGCTCAGAACTTCGTAAGGCAGAGTCCCAATCTTGTTCTGTGAGCCGACCTGGGCCCCGTAACGAGGGGCACCGCCAGAGCATATGGTCAAAGGTACTAACCTCACCGCAATCAGGGCAAGTAGAATCGAAAGCCTCTGATGAGATCATGCTGAGGAAGGATAGACTTGGATAAGACCTGGTCTGTAGCATTCTGAACGTGATAGCCTGAGGTCTAGACAACTTACTGTGCGGAGGAGGAAATGACCGCCTACTCAACTGGTAGTGTTTAGTCACTTCATGGAATGTAAGTAAAGCGTCCCTAAACACCCCACAGCCGACCTGCGGACCTACGTCCTCCCCAGCGCGGAGGGTTAGTGCGCGCGCCCGGGAGTGAGCAGTGTCGTTGAGGTTTGTGAAGGAGTCCAATAGGGGTTCGAGATGTGCAGGGAACCAGGTAATGGTATGTGGAGTAAGTGTCTTATTTTCAAGTAGTTTGAATGCTTCGGCACAGACGGAACCAGAGGCAAAAGCCCTGACCGCCGACCTGGAGTCGGTGAAGATTTGCGACCTACTGTCGTCCAAAAGGGCAAGGGCTACAGCCAACTGTTCGGCTCTTGAGGGAGTAGAGTCCCTAAGCGACGCAGCATTGATAATAGAACCCTCGTGATTGACGGAGACAACAGAAAACCTAGCCGAGCGACCGTACTGAGCGGCGTCGACAAAACACACCGAAGTGGGATCGTTTCTGATGCTCTTAAGAAGCGTGATGGCCCTAGCCCTGCGTCTGCCTACGTTGTGCTGTGGATGGACGTTCCGGGGGAAGGGAGAGACCTGGATTGCAGTACGCTGTTCATCCGGCAATTTAAGACGGCGCTCCTCTACGAGCGCAGGGCTGAGACCTAAGACGGACAGAATCTGCCTGCCAGCCGGCGTAGATGACAGGCGCACCAGCTGTGCAGTGTTCTGGGCTTCAATGATATCTTCTAGGGTGTTATGGACCCCCCAGCTGCATAAGCCGTTCAGTACTGGTCCGCGCGGGGATGCCCAACACCCTCTTTATGCTCTTTCGGATCAAAGTTTCCAGCTTCTTCTTTTCAAATCCGTACCAAGAGTGCATGGCAGCAACGTACGTAATATGACTCATGAGGAATGCGTGAAAGAGCTCTTCGAGAAAGCTGAAGAGAAACAATACATTCACACTGCATCTACCTCCGTGGGTGTGTGCCACGGCTCAAAGGTTCTGCTCTACTCTGTATCGACAATATGTCGGCATCAAAATGATCAAAACATGGGCAGACATCAAAGAGAAGACGATATATTTCGCCTTCTGGTCACCTCAGGAGATTGCATAAGGGACCCCTTGTCTTTACGCTTTCTCGACAACACTTTTCATGGCGATTCCACCTGCTTCAATCTCATCACAGCCGTGGCGATGTATACTGCTCAATTATTTGGCTGCGTCATCCATGCTTTCGCCCTTCAATCTCTACGACAACTTGTCTACGAAACATTTGAATGTAGTCAGTGCCTTGGTTAGTAGCAGCTCCCATTAATATTCTTAATTCAAAAGAGTAGATTCCACACAAAATTACATAGCTGTAGATGTCTCACTTCCGCGTTCAGCTGCGGAACAAGTGGTAAATTAAATTAATCTTGGAAAGCTCCAATTACTGGAATTGCGGAGAAAATTTTCCAAGTTGAGCCTTTTCCTTCAATTATGCTATAAATCCCTACGGCATGAAAAAAATTTGACTTGTTATGCTGAACATCTAGTTACCTTTAGAACTTTCGCACTATTCAGCGCCTGGATGTTTCCATATCTTCTTTAAATATTATTACCTAGCGCGATCGTCTAACGAAACAATTTGCAAGACAGATATCAAAGGGCGTAAACACACTATGTTTGACCATCTGCATAGCGATAATAACAGCGTCGTCGCTTTGTTCGGTGGAATATTATCTATGTCGCTCTTTGGCCTATTCCTTTAGGTCAACACCCATTAATGAACTTTGCTCTTAAAAGGACTGAAAGAGAGGTCTTTACTAATGGTAATTTTATCCAGTCCCAATCCGCCATAGATAAGGTGAAGAAAAAACTGAGTGTCTGTACTTGTGAGACAATTTTAGTGAATATACGGCGAATTAATGGCCAGCGTCTAGACCATGTTGGCGGCCCTAGAGGCCCCTGTATCTCGCTAGCTTCCCAGGCTTGCCGGATCGATCAATGCTGCTGGCGCCTGATACTTATTTGTAGTCACTAAAGCTCCAAGGTGGTGAACGTAATACCAACAGACATTACTCTAAAACTTTGAGTGGTGGGAATAAAATATGTAATGTGTGACCTCATGCCGCTTTTGTATGCCGTGGCAAAATAACGCACTCTGAACGCACTGATTCTACTTTACGTGACTGCACTATCAGAAAAATCAATTACTTAGTAACAGGAAAATCATCATCTGTTTCAGGCGAAACAAAAAAGGTACATTATTGTGTGGATTAAAAAGCCAGTTTTTTTTAGAAGCGGCACAATTTTTCCATGTTATAAATGAAGAAAAAGGTTCAATTTGTATTGATTAAACGTTGCTTCTTCTCTCGAGCACGTGCTCGCCGACAGACAGTATTCTTTTCGACACTTCGTCCTTGACTAAGCAACAGTACATTTTCCTGCTACACCGTGTCTTGATACTTTATGATAAGGACGCAAACGTATACGGATGTTGTGGGCAATTCTGTTTGCCCTTTACTGCTGGTATTGCTGCCTCAGTGCCCACAGAATTGCAGCAAACCGTATTTATGGGTGAGCAATTGACTTTTACGACCCTGCGCACTTCCCCATATTTCATGTCCCAAGGATACTTAACGTTTCCTTTTTGACATTTTTTACGAAGGCCTAAAAATAAATGGCATAATCTTAGCGAATGCGATGGCTGTTGACTTGGCCATGCTCCAATATTGCTTAGTTTTTCTGTGGTTGAAGTAAATAACTTGAAACTGCCTCTAGGTTTCTCCTTCATTTTCGTTTGTGTACGGCAGATTTGTCGCGATGAGTCGTCTTGAGGACTCAGGTTCAAATTATTGACCCAACGGGAATGGTGGTTGACATAATTGGCCGACATCTATCACGTAAATCTAGATGATAATTCACTTTGTGTGCTTGCTCTGCCAGCGTGCGATGGAGGGATATGTGAACCTACTCTGAAGGCCACGGAACACAATACTGTTCCGGAAGGAGACCATAGCGCACCCACTCTAAAATGAAATTGTACTTCAGAAGGCGGCTGTGTTTGTTGTGCCATTACACTGTAAATGATTTCAAAGCTGGTGCTAATATATATGCATATTCTTAAAACGCTTGTTTCCTTTATGTAAATGTAGAAGTATGACGTATCGGCTGGTGCTGTGTTTTCAACTCTCGTGGATATGTTTTGTTCACGTCACAGCTTTCCGAAGTGATCCATCTCATGCCTTCAAAACACCAAGAAATCATGTTAGTGACTCTGTGCAAACGATACTTCCAAGTAAAAGCTACCCATAATCAAAAGATATGCATAGTCACCCCAGCGTATTTCTTCTCGTGTTTTAAAGCTTTTCGGAACGCCGTCAGCTTGCCCTCTTTTACAGGGAAGTTGTGTCTGGCTATAGGCTGTGTTTGTGTGCGCGCGAAAACCTCTGGCACTGCTACGTGCCATAGAAACTAGGCGAACCACACCACTTACATCAGTTCCACTAAAAATGAAGGAGGAAGCACACGGGCAGCCAACGTAAAGTCAAATTGTGCCCGAAACGTCAAGCGTATGTGGAAAGCCAGACGAGACAACGCATGTAGCTGCAAAAAAGAAAAAAAAAAACCCTCCTGCAACAGCAACAAAAAAAAATTTAAAAAAAAAACAGTTGCAGGCTGTGTGCGGCTGTCGCTCGAAATTTTGTCATTTTTCTGTTGTGTGTTAAACACCTTCACCGGTCATTCCCCTTCACGGTGTGGAATGGCTTATCAATTTTTCAAACAGTAGAATGTGGCATGCTGAGGCTGTGTGCTTCTCTAAATAGTTCATTTCTACTTACTAGGAACACCGAAGTACTTGGTAAAGAAAAAGTTAAACACACGAAGCGGAGTGCACAAGAAAGCATGGACATCTGAAGATGATGACCAAATAGATATTGTCGTCATGTACGTTAGAAATGCTTCGGACAGACTACAAATTCATTGTGATGCATCAGATGAACTATGTAGACTTATCCCGCAGATCTTGCAATCCGTAAATGTAGGCCTTTCAGAAAACCCCAATTTAATTAAATAACTAGTGGGGTTTAACGCCCAAAAAATAATTTCAGAAAGGTTTAGGTGTTTGCAGAATAATTCGGAGCACTGTGCACACGGCAGGTCGCCGGCGGAGCGAGCCGGTACAACTGTAGAACCATGTTCCGCACATGCTCAGCATCCTAAGCCAGCAGGCCTCCATCACTAGTGCTTCCGGAACGGTATTGCTATGCGCCAAAAGGTGAAAGTCAGTGCAAAAGGTGTTAGGTGAAACATAGAGTTGTGACGGCGGGTGGGGCGGATGTGGGCTGTTACATTCTTTGCGTGCGCCTGGGCACCTGTTATTCTCTGTTGCCTTTGGGGCCAGTTATTGTTTCGACAAAACCTGATCGATGAGTCAGTATATTTACCTTGCATGACTGGGCCTGGTGTTGTAACCGCTGTTTTGAACAGTGTTATGAGACACCCAACTAATTCGGTGCCCGCACTATTCGAATTTCCTGTCTGATGGATAGGCCTTGCCTTTTTTTTTTAATTAGTGGACCCGGACTGGGGTTCGTTTATTTTTAATAAGGTTGTTCTCTCTCTCTCCAAAAGACTTTTCACTGCCGAACATGGCTGAAGTGTGGCACACTCTTGCAGGCGAAGCTGTGATGCGGCATGAGTCTGCTTTCCTTGCGTTGGGAGAGAGCTAGAGATTAACAAACACAGAGAATGCGGATTAATCAACACAAGTAGAAATTTCGCATTTGCGCTGACAGGGGACGTGTGGCGATCGAGAGGGGTTATTGACGAGCGCTTTGAGCTTAGAGACGGAAAAACAGAGAAGCCAAAAACTCGATCGAAGCAACTCTGGCAAGCCAACAAGAGAAAAATCGTGGACACATGATGCAAAGCTTCTTTTGTATAGCCTACGGAAGTGCGCGAGCGACAAAGAACATGTCGAATGGCCAGGCACGTGAAAACACGCTAGGAAACATGAATAAAACACAACAACGCCTCTAGTCAGCAATGCACAGCAGGTCAGATGCAGAGTCACTGCTTGCTTTTAAAATCGATTCTCGAGGGAATTGTGGCAGCGCTTAGGCTTGAAACGGAGTTGAAGTTATTCGCACATAGCAACAGTTCAAGTCCTCTATAGTAAAGTCAGTGTAACGCGCGCAGCAAAGAATCTGTAGTGACAAAAATGTACTAGACATTTACACGAAGCACTGTCCGGAATTTGCTTGGCGTATGTATTAAAGCAAACATTCTTCGAATGATGTAGTCAACAACTAAGACAGCGCGTTCCGTGCAGTCATACATACGCAGGTTCCCTTCAATGAGAAGGAAGAGCCGCTTTGAGAATATTGTAGTGGCAGCACAGAGCGGGAGAGGCTAGCGAAAGTTTTGTGTTGCTTCAACGCCACCTCCAACTCCACGATTTCCAACCATGGTGCCATGAAACGTGTACACTGCTTAACGATTGCCACAAGGATAGCTTCCAGATAAAGGCTATTCGTGCTGCTCTTATGAATATCGATCATCGCAGGTGAAAAAGTGGCGCAACGTTGGGGTGGAGAGTAGAACAAACGTAAACAGTCTCATCGCCATGGCAACCAAGCGGCAGACAGACCGCTCTCTTATCGCGCACAAAATCGGCGCAAATATGTCCATGTTCTCACTTACAGCCCCCCCCCCCCCCCTGTCTCGTAACGGCAGTTTGGGAAAGATACGATTTAAAATGCCCGCACTCAGTACGCATTTTTTCGTGGTTACATAATTGTGCTCACCCAAAGACATCGTGCTCTGTCATGCGCTCATGACTAAGGTTCAACAAAAAAACTCTGATAGTTATTTTACTCGTTGCACACACAAAAGAAGGCAGCGCTGAAAATGACGTCAGAACAGCTCAAATTTGTCGTACTCGGGTATTGTTGCCTCTCCCGTGACAAGTCAGGCGGCACTGCTCTGAAATAGGGGGGCGTCATCATCTTATTTAAGTAACGTTACATTTTCAACCGTGCATCCAGAACTAGGTACATAAAAAAACAGCGTGCACCCCTCAAAGACGCAGACCTCTTTGCTTACATAGACTTGACGCGCACTGCATGCGGATTGCCTCTAAAGTAAAAAAAAGCCACTTTCGCGGCAAGCCCAAAGGCGTGACTGCAGTGACAACAAATTGGAATGTTATATCAAGTTAGGCTAGCTTCTAACTACTTTAGCATTAGACGTTTCGGGACAAAACAAAACTTTGACATAAGGAAACGCGACTGATGCAGCAAGCGAAGTATCATTGAGATGTCTACCGCTTCAGCGCAAACGTAGCAGGGCACAGCGTGCACGAATGTGTGAGCCGTCTGCTTATAGACCTACTCCATGTTTGTAAACAGCGGTAGGCGCAGTCTATATACAGGGTGTCCCATTTATCACGCAGCACGATTTAAAAAAGAGGAACGGCGTTAGGCGAGGCAGACCTAGTGCATAATGTTCCCAGTATACTGTAGTAGCCGCTACTATTTTTTTCGTTAATGTGAATTAATTAATTAGTCCTAATTAATTTCGTAACTCCGAAAATACTCACCTAATTATCAAAGTGTCAATGAGGCAAATGTGGGCATGTTGAAATGACATCTATCTCTGCTACTTTCAACAACGTACTAATTGCGTGCTAATTTTTTCCTTTCGGATTAGATTGTTGCTTTATGCATGGCCTCCGAGATTGTGCGCCGGCGCGCGACCTCGGAGGCCATGCATGAAGCAACAATCTAATCCGAAAGGAAAAAATTAGCACGCAATTAGTACGTTGTTGAAAGTAGCGCAGATAGGTGTCATTTCAACATGCCCACATTTGCCTCATTGACACTTTGATAATTAGGTGAGTATTTTCGGAGTTACGAAATTAATTAGGACTAATTAATTAATTCACATTAACGAAAAAAATAGTAGCGGCTACTACAGTATACTGGGAACATTATGCACTAGGTCTGCTTCGCGTAACGCCGTTCCTCTTTTTTGTAAATCGTGCTGCGTGATAAATGGGACACCCTGTATATAGGGCCCTTGTAGCGGCGGCCGCATTAGAGGAAGTTGCAGTGGCTGTAAGAGGGACTGGAAATGTGCATATGAGCCATGTTGACGTGTAGAACTAGCTGTCAGAACGTCATCAAAGCATGAGATATCTTAACGGCGGGAAGGTGACTCATTTGCGAAATGTCATCGCCATTGCGGCAGTCTAGGTCACGCGCGTACATTTTAATTTCTTAACTAATGCAAGAACGACCGACCCAGTTCAGCAAGAGGGTCTTGTGTACGATATGCTAACGTGCGGAGTAAAAATACCTCGTCAGAAATCGTCACCATAAATCCTTGCATATAACAAATGTACCGGGGAAGTTATTCATGCAAACGACAAGGGCGATCTCGGCGACACTTTCATCCGTGATGCGCTTGCGGTAATGCTTCAACTTCATGCTATGGACAATGCAGTTACGCACCTGTCAGGTCAACGGCTCCCTTCGTCCGCTCAAGTCGAGAACGTAAAATGCGTACAGCCCTTAAACAGACTCGGCAAGTTTCCCGAGTGCTGTCTTTCTGTGAATTCTGACAGACATGAAAATATCGGGAAGCGCACAGCAGCCAGAAGAGCCCTGCCCGATACACTTGTGTCAGGTGTGTCATCGCTGCCAGTAAAATCACAGTCGAAGTCATGCTTTCGTTCGCTGCTGCTTTAATCAACCGTGCCCACGCAGAAAGAAACACATGCTTTATGACCGAGTGACAGCTTTAGTTCACGCGAGTATTCGCAATGCCCATAGACTGTCGCGCCTCTAGCGGAATTTAGGAGCGTCCTCTCATGGATGATCAGTAGACGACACCATGGCAGCCCTACGCTGTCGCGCACTTGTTCGGCTGTGTTAGCAGGAAACAAACACTACGAGTTTGCATGTTTCCTGCATCAGAGAACAAACCGGGCCCTCCGTGACACGATAAATCCGACACGTTCTTGCGAGACGCGA
This sequence comes from Rhipicephalus appendiculatus, assembly GCA_030522465.1. Lineage (NCBI taxonomy): Eukaryota > Metazoa > Arthropoda > Arachnida > Ixodida > Ixodidae > Rhipicephalus > Rhipicephalus appendiculatus. The sequence goes on along the minus strand of JALIZH010021309.1, from coordinate 10,271 downwards.
AGTTTTCGTGAAAATACGTGCCAACTCGCGTGTTCGACGATCACCCACATCGTACAAATATCAGCTTCTCGAGGTTTTGTGTAGCCACGTAGGTTAGTTAAACGCTGTCGTCTGACCTTCTCAGTTGAAACTCACCTTGTTTTACTTGCATATGGCATTCGTCAATGCTCTGGTATTGCATGAATTTATAACACTGTAGGCGGGAAGTCGCGCGAGCTAGCGATGTATAACTGAGTAACCTCAAATTGGCCAGCGCTGCGCCGCTTGTTTTTGTACGTTTGTTGATAGATGGCAGCACTCTGCAAGCGATTTGTTTGTTGACCGGTGTGAGAGCAAGAAGCTCTGCGCGCCCAGATAACGTTGTGAGGAGGACTAATCGAAGTCGTTCGGCGGAGGAAATTCTTCAGATTGCGTTAGGCAATGATGTTAAGAGGAACCACCTTGACGACGAGGATTTTTCAGTGGACGGAGAAGGCTGTGGAAGCGCAGAGTATGACAGCGACGATGAACGATCAGCTGCTAACTCACGAGGAGCGAGTTCCACTTCACGTCCCCTCGCGCGGTGATGTTTTTTCGCGCTCGTAAGTCACTTTGATTGTATTTAATGTATAGTATCCTTCAGCGAGATCAAAATAAAAACATAATTTTTCTTGTACATTGCACGTAGCGCAATCATTGTGGATATTATCGAGCGCCGCATTCCGCCAAAACACTCGAGTTCGGAACAGGGAAGCGAAATGGTTAGAGCGATGAAACGTGCAATCACGGCCACAATCCACGCCTATCGGCTCACTTCTCCTGTACTTCACCGGTACCTTCCGATCGGTATAGTTGTTCGACGCATTTTCGCGTTCTTGTTCGTGTTCGTGTTCTTCTCCTGTACTTCACCGGTACCTTCCGATCGGTATAGTTGTTCGACGCATTTTCGCGTTCTTGTTCGTGTTCGCTTGAGAAGAAGGGGCGACAGCTAACTTCTCTTTCCCTTACCGCGCCCTGTCTCGTCCAACCAACATTTTGCTCACCTCTTGTTTACTATCGGTAATCGAATTCTACAGTTTGTGGTAACGCAGTTATATTGACGTCTTCCATGTAGTACGGGGATGTCGCTGTAAACCTCTCGCTTATACTGATGTAGTAACGCCTTGCATAGACGTCTTTTACGTCCCGAGTTATAGTTTATTCCTCTTCCATGATTTAATATTGGGCTCTCGCGTCACTTAAACCTCACATCTTGCCCTTGCTAATAAATGACAGTAGTGCGTCCTGTTCATCTTCACCTGGAATTTCCCTACACCTAGACTCAAGTACACAACGCCATCACGGATGTTGTAAAGGATTGTATGTAGTTGTCGCTATGTTAACACACAAAAAATGAAATATTTCAAGCTACTCGTGTAGTTGCCGAATTCAAGTGCTCTCACGAACAGTTTTTCATTCATTCGCTTTGAAACGCTGGTGAAGCCGGGAGTGGCCCAATGAACCACAAAATTCTTTAATATATGTAGTCACATTAATACAAAGAGCCGTCGGTGCCACACCAGCATTAACTAACAGACATCAAACTCGACATACTCACTAAATCAGTAATAATAACTGTGGGGGTTAAATATCCTAGCAGGTTTTTTGGTGTAGCGCCACATAAGAAATGGTAAGAAAGAGGATGACAGGAAAGAGGCGCACTCGCAACTAAGCTTTATTTTGCGTCGATTGCAAATATAAAGCCAGGAAAAACACCACGTGTTCCGATGACACTGCCACATAGTAAAAACCAGGTAACACCGCCTACCGCACTAATCGTCGAGATAGTCTATCTCACATGAAAATAGTTCCAGAGACGGCTTGCTGATGCATCTGCTCCCCAAATTGTTAATGACATATGCTTCAAATATCTCCCGTTCTTCTTTTCTCCGATATCTTTTCAGTACTCGCGTCTTCTCCAGCTCAGGTGCGCAGTGGGCTGAGGCGCACTGCTTGACGCAATGGAGTGCCAAGTTACTTCCTGTGCCACTTTTTAACGTGCACTTATGCTCTCTCAGGCGTTCGTTGAGACACCGCCCAGTTTGACCGACGTACACCAATCCACACGTCAGGGGGATCTCGTACACGACGTTCCGTCGGCATTCGACGAAGGGCGTGACGTGCTTCTTGGTGCAAGTCGGCATTCTGGGTTCACGAGAGTTCACCTGGCGGCACATTGCTCCGAGCTTGTTTGGGGCGCTGAAAACAACACGAACACCTGCTCGTCCCGCGTTCTTCTTGATGCGATGAGAGACGCCGTGAAGATAAGGGATCACAGCAGTCTTTGGGCGTGACGCTTGTCCTTGGTCTTCCTCTGCAGCAGCTGTGCGCTTCTTGCACAAAAGCATTGTCGCCAATTCGCATAGCATGTGAGAGGGAAAGCCGGCGGCATTCAACCTCTCCGTCTGGGCAGCAAAGCTGTCCTGGATCTTGTGGTGGCAAGATCGATGCAACGCATTCCTCAAGACTGATACCGCTATGCCTCGCTTGACTAGCTTGGAATGGCCAGAGGTAAACGGAAGCAAGGCCTTCTTGGAGCGGGGAGAGTAGGCCCAACAGACGTGTTCCCTTGCGAATGTGAGTTCTAAATCCAGGAACCTCAGACGTTGCTCAGCTGGCAGCTCCATAGTCAGGGTTAGGCCATCCAGCGTTGCCTCAAATAGATGTAGAAGCTGCCTCGAGCGAGCTTCATAGGAGTTGTCTGCAGCCTGGAAAAGCACAAGATAGTCATCCACATATCGAAATACGCGCACGACAGTGAAACCGCCAAGCTTTTCTTGCAATTGCCGATCGAAATGTGCCATTAGCAGGTCGCTTAGCACGGGCGCCAGGCAGCAACCAATGCAGACTCCTTGCTTCTGCCGGTATAGAGAACCTTCGAACTCTACAATCGAAGACTGCAAGTAGGTCCTCAGGAGCTCAAGAAATCCTTCGACGCTCATGCCACACTCATTTTGAAAGCGAACCGTTCCGTGATTGTCGATCGCTTCGTTAACGACCTTCATGAGCATGTCCTGGGGCATAGAATAGTACAAATCCTTGACGTCAAACGACACACCACCAACTCCTGAAGAAACCAAGCCGCTTAGAAATTCCGAAACCTCAGCGGGGCTCCTCACCAAGTAGGGATCGTCCAACCACAGCATGTTAAGGTAACGCTGCAGATAACGGCCTAGGGGACGCTGCCACGTGCCACGCTCGGAAATTATCACCCTGAAGGGAGTGTCGTCCTTGTGCGTCTTGGCCGAGAAAAAAGCTCGATGGCTAAGGCCTTCCTCTTTGCCAATTGACGCCGCGAGCTTTTTGACACCTAATTCGTCGCACAACCTTACAGCATGATTCTTCGTCTTGGGCCAGAACTTCGTCGCTTTTTTGAAAATGTTGCTGTATTGCGAGCCCAGCTCTGTGGGCAAAGGCGTCTTTCGTAGCAACCACGAACCCTCCTTCCTTGTCGGATAGGAGCAACCTCAAATCTTCCTTGCGGAGCGTAGTGACAATCCTCCGAGTGCTCACCCTGAGGCTTTGTCACAAGAGCGGTGGGTAATCCTTCAACGGTCACGCGTACGCATTTGTCAGCATCTTCGGAGCTTGCTTGGGAAGCTGCAGTCCTGACCATCGCCAACAATTGAGTCTTGTCAGTGGACGGTGCCGCGCAGAATTTCGGTTCCCAATTGCAGGACATCCTCCACATCCTGAGGAACAATCGGAGGTGGCGAACCAAGCAACGTCACGTTCCGAGCTTGGGACGTGGGGCGCGTCTTTCTCGGAAGTCTCACCTTCGGATTTCTTGAGCTCCTGAGGACCTACTTGCAGTCTTCGATTGTAGAGTTCGAAGGTTCTCTATACCGGCAGAAGCAAGGAGTCTTCATTGGTTGCTGCCTGGCGCCCGTGCTAAGCGACCTGCTAATGGCACATTTCGATCGGCAATTGCAAGAAAAGCTTGGCGGTTTCACTGTCGTGCGCGTATTTCGATATGTGGATGACTATCTTGTGCTTTTTCAGGCTGCAGACAACTCCTATGAAGCTCGCTCGAGGCAGCTTCTACATCTATTTGAGGCAACGCTGGATGGCCTGACCCTGACTATGGAGCTGCCAGCTGAGCAACGTCTGAGGTTCCTGGATTTAGAACTCACATTCGCAGGGGAACACGTCTGTTGGGCCTACTCTCCCCGCTCCAAGAAGGCCTTGCTTCCGTTTACCTCTGGCCATTCCAAGCTAGTCAAGCGAGGCATAGCGGTATCAGCCTTGAGGAATGCGTTGCATCGATCTTGCCACCACAAGATCCAGGACAGCTTTGCTGCCCAGACGGAGAGGTTGACTGCCGCCGGCTTTCCCTCTCACATGCTATGCGAATTAGCGACAATGCTTTTGTGCAAGAAGCGCACAGCTGCTGCAGAGGAAGACCAAGGACAAGCGTCACGCCCAAAGACTACTGTGATCCCTTATCTTCACGGCGTCTCTCATCGCATCAAGAAGAACGCGGGACGAGCAGGTGTTCGTGTTGTTTTCAGCGCCCCAAACAAGCTCGGAGCAATGTGCCGCCAGGTGAACTCTCGTGAACCCAGAATGCCGACTTGCACCAAGAAGCACGTCACGCCCTTCGTCGAATGCCGACGGAACGTCGTGTACGAGATCCCCCTGACGTGTGGATTGGTGTACGTCGGTCAAACTGGGCGGTGTCTCAACGAACGCCTGAGAGAGCATAAGTGCACGTTCAAAAAGTGGCACAGGAAGTAACTTGGCACTCCATTGCGTCAAGCAGTGCGCCTCAGCCCACTGCGCACCTGAGCTGGAGAAGACGCGAGTACTGAAAAGATATCGGAGAAAAGAAGAACGGGAGATATTTGAAGCATATGTCATTAACAATTTGGGGAGCAGATGCATCAGCAAGCCGTCTCTGGAACTATTTTCATGTGAGATAGACTATCTCGACGATTAGTGCGGTAGGCGGTGTTACCTGGTTTTTACTATGTGGCAGTGTCATCGGAACACGTGGTGTTTTTCCTGGTTTTATATTTGCAATCGACGCAAAATAAAGCTTAGTTGCGAGTGCGCCTCTTTCCTGTCATCCTCTTTCTTACCATTTCTTATGTGGCGCTACACACAAAAACCTGCTATGAAATACCAACTAGCCTGCATTGATACCCTTGTTAAATATCCCAAAACAACGATGCGATTATGAGGGACGCCGTAGTGGAGGGCTCCGGAAATTTCGACGACCTCGGGTTCTTTAACGTGCACCTAAATCTGTAAGACGTATTCCCAACCAAGTGGTGGAACTCGCAGCTTTTTTCCCTGTTCATTCGCTTTGTAGCGACGGTGAAGGCGCAAGTGGCCTAATTCACCATATGTACCTATATATATACGGCGTAAGTGGCCATATATATATATATATATATATATATATATATATATATATATATATATATATATATATATATATATATATATATATATATATATATGTATGTATGTATGTATGTCTTATATGCGGAAGAATAACTTCGGTTGCCGCAAGGTTACAAGTATAAAAATGGATGCGCCTTCACATAAAACTGTTTATTCTGCCGAAGTTTCGACGGGAACCCCGTCTTTTTCAAGGCATAACAATATTTACAACGTGTCTCTTTCATATACCGTGTTAGGACAGGAGGGCAGAAGACGGAAAGGGAAAGAGGAACGAGAAAAAAGAGAAAAAAGAAAGAAAAAAAGAAAAAAAAGAGAAGAAAAACTAGCACGAAATAAGAAGGACCGGCACGACAATAGGGTAAGAAAGAAAGAACCGTTTTGCCTAACGCGAACATTGTGGTGGTGTAAGAAGCCATACTATTATTCACAACACACTCCACACACCAACCTGCACCTAAGTTGACAGTCTGATGACCCCGGTCGTCTAGTATTGCTCTTTCTGGTGCAATCCACGGGCTGCTTTTTTTTTTTTTTAATAATGTCCGTGCTTGAAGTTTACGGTGTAAAGAGGCGAAAAGTTTCTGTCGCTTTGCACCGCAATGCGACCGCCGCGGCCGGTATTGAACACGTGAGTTTCGGGTCCACGGTAGAGTACCGTAATCGCTGCACCACCGAGGTGGACACTAGAAAAACGCCAGGCCAGTGCGGAAAACGCAGCACAGTCACAGCGAAAGCTGGAAGAGCGCCATTTCTATAACCAGTTGCGAGCTGTCTTGGGACTACTAATACATATACGCTTGCAAGGTACCCACTACTCCATTAATTGATTCAGTGGCGGATGATGATTAATTATGGCTGAGCCCTTGGTAATGAATTCGAACGTGTGGCGCCTGGTTACACAATTCGCATTCTGGTACGCCTGGTTGTTATATCTTACTTTTCTTGCGTACGTTAACGCGGTTCCTTCACGACATAACGCTTGTGTAGACTTTTTGTGCGCACGCGTTTCGAGCACCAGCGGGGCTCTGTGTTAAAATACTGGGCTGCCACGGAGAGGGCCCAGCTTCGAAACCCGTTCGATCCTGGATATTGTTCTTGTTTCGTTTTTTTTCTTCTTATTTCGAGTGATAGTGGTTACGGACAGTGGCGGTGGCGGCGGCGGCGGACGACTACGGCACCCATGTTGTGATCTCATAACAGCTTTCGCTGTAAAAGGTAGACTTCATGATTGAAAAATGGAAGCTCCCAAAATGGGGCGCACTTAAATAATCAAATAATAAAAAAAAAACATGGCTGATTCCTATGTCATAGGAATCTGTAAAACACGAAGGTGAAACGTGTCTTTACAGAGGTTGCCGGGCGTTTATTGTCCGTTGTTTCGCCACAAGGGCAAAGGAATGAATGCTACAGCAACAAATTGTAATGTCACGCGAAGTGTGAACAGCTCGAAACTTGCAGCTCACTTCTCAAGGAGACAGGTCGCTCGAAAAGAACATGCACAGGACGAGCGCAAACTAACGACTGTCCCAGCTCGACTCATTCTTTGTGCTCAGACGCAGAATGACGCACAAAACGAGCACACAAGTATACACAGGACGAGCGCGAACTGACAATAATATGCGGTTTAACGTCCCAAAACCACGATATGATTATGAGAGACGCCGTAGAAGAGGGCTCCGGAAATTTTGACCACCTGGGGTTCTCCTGTACCTATATCTTAGTACACGGGTGAGCGCGAACTAACAAGTGCCATGGTTACTTCTTCGGGTCTGAGCAGCACGCTTCTTTTGCAAACGCGGCCGCTGCAGCGAGCAAAGTGACCTTGGTGCTCTCTGGCACTTAAACGCCAACACAAGACGTACAAACCGCCCCGATCACAAGATAAACGCGCGCGTATCGCAACGCTCCGAGCTACGACCTTTAAAGCGCACCCTCGCGCCCGTTGCGCAATCTCGCTAGTCATAACAAAAACACGCTGAACTCGCCCATCTCTGAGTACCACCGACAGTAAATGGTGTGTATAAATAGCTCTCCGTTTGTACTACAAAGAACATTCAGTTCAGGGCCCAGTCATTTTGCGCCGCGCGCTGTGGAGCGAAAGGTCGTAGGTTCGACTCCCAGTGACTGATCTCTTTAGTAAGCGTCTTCTTTGCCATCTGTTAGTGTATATTTTTTAAACGTCATATCCGTGACGGAAATACGTCAGTGCAACCGTGCTCGACCACGCCATAAAACACTATCGTCTTAAAAGTCTGAATGCTGAACAGAGCCTTGACAGTTTAAAATAATCTCGCAATTTGCCACATTCGTACCGTTAAGTTCTCATGCTTCTTCGGTAACATTATGAGGTTTCTAATTCTTCATCAAAAGTTTATGTACCTACTGAACACAGGGAGCGGCTCCAGTCAACGCTTGAATTTCGTACCAATGTCTGCTTCGGCTGGAAGACTTTACTACTCTTCGCCATGTCCTATGTGTTATAGCACATATACATAATTCATATAAACGTGAAAAGCACATCAAGCGAAAAAACTTTCAGCTCATGCCATTGTCGGTTGTGCGCGGTTGTGCGTAAGGCAACCGGAACAGAATGCGTGTGAGATGGCGTTCAGCCACAGTTTACACAATGGCGACAATGTTGGGACTCCTACCTAGATAAGTACGCACATTTAGTTGCACACGTTATTAAGTGCACAAGATGTGTGGCCCGGTTTGAAGGGACGACAATTCTAGGAAGGAGTGACAAGGTAAATGTAACTGGTAGCGAAGCTTCCATAGAAGCCCATACGTTCAGAAAATGGCGTCTTATCAGCTGCTCATGGGGCTTAGCGCCATCTGTGTGAGGAGGGAACACTTCCGGCCGAACAAAAAATAAAGCGGATGTGACGCAATAGCTGGTGAACAAGTGACGTCATTTTGTTGGCACTAGCGCGAAATTTGATCGCAAATTGGTTTTCGTAGGCCCCTGATTGCTAAGGACTCGCGCTAAGGCGATCGCCGACGAGCCCTTCACGAGTGCGCTTCAAGTCAACGCCAGCTAAGCTGATATCGGCTCATGACTAGATAGTGATGTTTAAGTGTACTACCGTTCAATTCACCTCGGTTTCACTAGGAAACTTATTCTTAGAACTTTTATTCGGCGTTCGCGGCATCTTCTACAGATGCATTAAAGCAAGCAGCAGAGTACCTTTCATATCTGCAGCGTTGCTTATTTACTTCGCACATATGTAGGTTCCTTAGTGTACACATTGCTTGTGTTCTTCAGTTCTAACAAGAAGAAATGACGCTGAGTCCCGCCAAAATTATGACACTTCAGTTTTATTCAATGGTCATAATAACTCAATTATATTACACTGCACACAATGAGCACCAAGTGAATAAGACCAAAAAGTGTGCGGACACTACATGCGCTTAATTTTGCCTCATGCTCCGATAAATTACCGTTACGTATGCCAATTCAGGTATGCGAATTGCAGCGCAATAGATAACTTAGCGATCTGCTCACCGATAGCACGGATAACCATAGGCACTGCGTGTTCAAGAAGAAAATCGGGCCGCACGAATACTGATGCATGAAAGTCCAGTGAGCACAGTCCTCCTAACCGTTGCCCTTTCTTATCTAGAAGACATGGATCGCCAGGCATACGTGTGTTGCTACTGCATCTTTGCACAGCACATCGTTTCCTCAGGTACCGAGGCAAGCACTCGACGTTAAATATTATCCGTATCATAACGCTGCCGGTTGGACACTACTCACGACGTTCACCAACGATGCAACGCACGTCACACCTTGGCTCAAAGCACAACTTGAATTTTCACCAACATAATTCAGAGAACGCAAGCAAGCGCTCAGCACTAAAACACGTGAGGGGGTGTGTCATCACAGGCGGATTTTACGAGCGCGCGTTTCCATGCAGCGCAAGGGCTGCACTGAGTAATAAATGGTGTGTGCAGAGGGCGCTAAAAAAAAGATTTTTCGTAATAATAAAACACTGTCATGAATTATTTGCTGATTGTACCTACATAATATTGTTGGGGAAATAAATGGCATTTGTAAAACATAACGATTGCTTCGCCTTTGAATAAAACTTCATTTCTCGCTATTAGTGTTTGTTCCCTCCAAACATAGTCGCGCTGTAATCGCAGCTCCCATAACTCCCCATGCTGATGTCGCTGGCAATAGCTTCTGAACCGCTTTCCGCCCAAAGTTTCGCGACCTATTTGGATAGACCTTGGGAGTGATGACAAAACTGAACGTATCATTTTAGAAGCGCATCATATTAAGATACTTGATAACAAATGCGTTAGTGCCCCATCTGTTGCCCTCTTTGATTCCGAGTTTTATCTGCTGGATGCGGCTGTCGGGCCTTAGATCTAAAAAAAATCGAAGATCACGTGTTGTTGCGATTATTCCTTGGCTGGTTTTTTGCGTCGTAGGCGCTGTGCGCTGAAAAAACCTTGTAACCCATCCCTCCCCCTTTTTTCATGCTTCACTCTGGTATATAAAATGTTTTTCATTCTTCCATTAAAGATAAGTTGTAAATCAGCGCCTGTGTGTCCGTGTTTTCTCTCTTGTGGATGTGTGTCGCGCTGTTATTCCCTTGCTCTACAGGAGTGCTATAGGAAGTTATATTTATTGAAAGTCACGTCTACATTTCTGCATGACATCGTAAACCGTTTAGCGAGCGCTGTCGCACGAAAAAGACGGGAACAAGAATTTTTTTTATTTCATGATTCAACATAAGCTATGCTGACACAATTAGCCCCTTCATTTGTACTCTAGGGTTTCGACTCTATATTCTCTCGCGTTCTTTTATCTTATGGTGTCTAATCATGCGGCATTT
>JALIZH010021308.1:0-15584 GCA_030522465.1 Rhipicephalus appendiculatus | reverse complement strand
GGTGCGAGTGGTTTTTCGACCCACGCTTCTGTAGTCCAGCCGTTTTTAAATGCGAAGCATTTCTTAGCGAACTTCGGCGACTTTGAGCGTATCTATCTATCTATCTATCTATCTAGCCGCCTACGACTTTGTGCTCTCCTGGCCGTATCGTTAATTGGATTTATACCAAATTTGGTAAGGCATAACATGACTGTATGACGAACATAAATGGCTGGTCACATCATGAAAATCATGAATAACTTGTCATGAAAAGTATGATTTACATGCCACGCTCATGGCGCGCTCGCGGCCGTTTCGTTAGCATGATATACACCAAATTTGCGATTGAGTGACGTGACTGTATGACGAACATAAATGACAAGTGGTAATATGAAAATCATGACTTCATGAGCGACATGACTTGCATTCCACGCTCATAGTGCGCTCGCGGCCGTTTCGTTAGCTTGATATACACCAAATTTCGTATTGAGTGACATGACTGTACGACGAACATAAATGACAAGTGGTAATATGGAAATCATGACATGTCATGTGCAACATGACTTGCATGCCACGCTCATGACACTCTCGTGGCCGTTTAGGTAGCTTGATATACACCAAGTTTGGTATTGAGGTACGTGACTCTATGACTAGCATAATTGACAGGTGGTAATATGCAAATCATGACCTGCATGTCATATACAACATGATTTACATGCCACGCTCATGACACTCTCGTGGCCGTTTCGGTAGCTTGATATACACCAAGTTTGGTATTGAGGTACGTGACTCTATGACTAGCATAATTGACAGGTGGTAATATGCAAATCATGACCTGCATGTCATATACAACATGATTTACATGGCACGCTCATGGCGCGCTGACGGCCGTTTCGCTAGCTTGATATACACCAAATTTGGTATTGACTGACGTGACTGTATGACGAACATAATTGCCAAGTGGTAATATGGAAATCATGACATGTCATGTGCAACATGACTTGCATGCCACGCTCATGACACTCTCGTGGCCGTTTCGCTAGCTTGATATGCAACAAACTTCGTATTTAGGGACGTGACTGTATGACGGGCATAAATGACGTTTTAATATGGAAACCATGACACGTCATGCGCAACATGACTTGCATGCCACACTCATGGTACTCCCGTGGCCGTTTCGTTAGCTTGATATACACCAAATTTGGTATTCAGTGACGTGATTGTATTGAAAGGATAAATGACAAGTGGTAATATGCAAATCATGACATGTCACGTGCAACATGACTTGCATGCCACGCTCATGACACTCTTGTGGCCGTTTCGCCAGCTTGATATACACTAAAATTTAAGGTGAAAGCCTTTAATGTCTCTTGCTCACGTCCGCCCGTCCGTCCATCCGTCCCTCCAGCTGTGCCGAACATGTAAACGGTGGACGCCGGGGCCGCGCAAACGGACGCCGGTCGCGTTGCACACTACAGCGCTCGCGCTTTGCTTGCGTGACGTCGTGGTGCCCAGCGTCTCTAATCATGCAAGGAGGGAGACGCGCGCATCAGTTTCATTCTGACCGACCCCGTCTCAGTGGGCACAGGCGTTCGAGGAACACACTTTGGAATTGACAATGTGTCCGTCAATTTAAACGCTGGAACGCGGATGGCGTCTGCACGATGCGCAGAGCGCGAGAATACGAACGCATGCGAAACGGAGGCAGATTGGTCTCGCGTCTCGCTGTGATTCGAGGTAAAAGATTAAGCGATAATTGGCAGGTGGTAACATGTAAATCTTGGCACGCATGTCATCTACAATGCCACTTACATGCCACGCTCATGGTGCGCTTGCGTCCAATTCGCTAGCTTGATATACACCAAAATTGGTATTGCGGGATGTGACGATATGTCGAACACAAGTGGCAGGTGGTAACATGAAAATCTTGGCATGCATGTCATCTATCATTTACATGCCACGCTCATGGTGCGCTTGCGTCCAGTTCGCTAGCTTGATATACACCAAAATTGGTATTGCGGGATGTGACGATATATCGAACACAAGTGGCAGGTGGTAACATGAAAATCTTGGCATGCATGTCATCTACCATTTACATGCCACGCTCATGGTGCGCTTGCGTCCAGTTCGCTAGCTTGATATACACCAAAATTGGTATTGCGGGATGTGACGATATATCGAAAATAAGTGGCAGGTGGTAACATGAAAATCTTGGCATGCATGTCATCTACAATGCCATTTACATGCCGCGCTCATGGAGCGCTTGCGTCCAGTTCGCTAGATTGATATACACTAAAATTTGTATTGCGCGACGTGACTGTTTCACGAACACAAATGACAGGTCCTATCATGTAAATAATGACATGCATATTATGTACAGCATGATTTGCTCCTTGCTGGCTGCTTCGCATCACATCGATTCCCACAGTGAGTGGGATCTGCCGGTTTTTTTCCTATAATTCTTACTTGATCACCTTCATTCAGTGGTGGAACTGGATGCTTTGCTCGGCTTCCTTGTGTGTGTTTCTTGACCTCAGGAACCTGGCATTCGGCAAAATCGGGCAGTCGTCCCTTAAGCTTTCTGCCCATAAGCAGCTCACACGGTGCTTTCCCATCTTCCAGTGGTGCCATCCTGTAATTCAGAAGACCAATCCATAAATCTTCTTTGGCAAACGATGTCTTCTTCAGCAGACGCTTCATTACTTGCACTCCCTTCTCTGCTAGACCGTTTGAACGAGGGAACCCCGTACTTGAAATTATGTGTCTGAAGGCGCACTTTCTGGCGAAGGAGCGAAATTCTTGTGGAACAAACTGTGGTCCGCCATCTGTGCAAACTTCCAGTGGAATTCCATGGCGCGCAAAGATTAGTCCAAGTTGATCAATTACATGGCGGCTCGTCGTTTGTGAAAGGAGCTGCAGTTCGGGGTAGTTGGAGTACGCGTCATATACCGCAAGATATGTTTTTCCGGCGTGTTGAAGAAGGTCCACTCCTACCCGGGCCCAAGGCAAAGAAGGGGATGACCCGTTGGCAACGGCGGTTCATCTGGTTGCCGGTATGCAAATCGTCGGCACGAAGGACATTTAGAAACCATTTCTGCTATTTGCGCGACCATGCCGGGCCAGAACATTAGTAGCCTTGCCATTCCTTTGCATTTTGCTATCCCTAACTGCCCTTCATGAACTCGTTGTAGCATCGTTTTTCTGAGCTTCTTTGGAATGATGGCTTTGGATCCTCGCAGGAGTACGCCGCTAACGCATGTTAGCTCCGCTTCGAAAGGTGCTAAAGGCCCTGTAACTTTGCGGCCACTTTCTAAAGCCTCGATCACTTGCCTCAGGTCGTCTTCCTTGGTTTCTTCTTCCAGGCGGTCCATCATTGCTGGGCTGACAAGGGTGTTCAACACCGAGGTTGCATGGATTGTGACGTCATCGGCATGTTCACAGGCGCTCTCGTCGCTGCCTGCTATCCTGGACAGTGCGTCAGCCAACCGCAAGTCCTTTCCAGGAACCTACTGCTGCGAGATGTCAAATGGCATTAAACGCAAGAAAAAACGCTGTAGACGAGGTGGCATGTCGCACAAGTTCTTTTGGGCAACTGCGATCAGAGGTCGGTGATCTGTTTCGACTGTCGTGTAGAAGCCAATTATAAAATCACGGAATCTTTCACATGCGTATGTTATTCTCAGCGCTTCCTTTTCTATTCGGGCGTATCTTGACTCGGCGTCTGATAACGATCGTGAAGCGCAGGCAACTGGACGCCAGTTCTTGCCATGCAGCTGTAGAATGGCTGCGCCTAGCGTGAAACTAGACGAGTCTGCTGTTATTTTCGACGGTCTCGACGGATGGAATACTGCGAGCACAGGTGCAGTTGATAAGAGGTTCAAGGGCACTCTTTATCGTGCGCGCTCGTCCAGTCAAACAGATGATCATGCTTCAGCAATGCGCGCAAGTTCCTCGTCCTTTCTGACAAGTTTGGTATGAACCTGCCGAAATAATTTACAGCGCCTAGTAGCTTCTGCACTCCCTGCTTCGACGTAGGTAGTGGCGTGTTAGCAACGCATTTGACCAGCTGTGCGTCTGCTTTGATGCCGTCTTTAGAAATTAGGTCACCGAGAAACTGCACTTCCTCAACGCCAAAAACGTATTTTTCCCGATTGAAGGTGAGGCCAGCTGCCTTCGCTGCCTTTAGAACACCCCGTAGACGCCTGTCATGCTCTTCGTGCGTTCTGCCCCACACAAGCACATCGTCAATGTAGACGCGCGTTCCTTCTAGGCCATCAAACACGTTATTCATTGCCTTCTGAAACACTTCACTTGCCGTTCGAATTCCAAACGGGAGCCTAAGAAAACGGTAGCGTCCGTACGGTGTGCCGAATGTGCAAATTTTAAATGCGAATGCATTTCTTAGTCGGGCTATGTCAGGCGGCGTTGTCCGGAGTTGTCCGCGGGGAGGAGGATAGGTTGAGGAGGTGTCCGCGCGCCGGCAGGTGTTATCTCTCCGCTCTCACTCTCTCTCCCATAGCAAAAGCTGCGGGCGCGCGCGCTTATCCTCGCCCCTAGCAAAGTGGAGAGAAGGAGCGCGCTCTGGCGCGTGCGGGCGCTCGCATCGCGGGAGCTCAGCGGAGTTACCGCGATAAAAAATAATAAAAAAACCGGCAGATCCCACTCACTGTGGGAATCGATGTGATGCGAAGCAGCCAGCAAGGAGCAAATCATGCTGTACATAATATGCATGTCATTATTTACATGATAGGACCTGTCATTTGTGTTCGTGAAACAGTCACGTCGCGCAATACAAATTTTAGTGTATATCAATCTAGCGAACTGGACGCAAGCGCTCCATGAGCGCGGCATGTAAATGGCATTGTAGATGACATGCATGCCAAGATTTTCATGTTACCACCTGCCACTTATTTTCGATATATCGTCACATCCCGCAATACCAATTTTGGTGTATATCAAGCTAGCGAACTGGACGCAAGCGCACCATGAGCGTGGCATGTAAATGGTAGATGACATGCATGCCAAGATTTTCATGTTACCACCTGCCACTTGTGTTCGATATATCGTCACATCCCGCAATACCAATTTTGGTGTATATCAAGCTAGCGAACTGGACGCAAGCGCACCATGAGCGTGGCATGTAAATGATAGATGACATGCATGCCAAGATTTTCATGTTACCACCTGCCACTTGTGTTCGACATATCGTCACATCCCGCAATACCAATTTTGGTGTATATCAAGCTAGCGAATTGGACGCAAGCGCACCATGAGCGTGGCATGTAAGTGGCATTGTAGATGACATGCGTGCCAAGATTTACATGTTACCACCTGCCAATTATCGCTTAATCTTTTACCTCGAATCACAGCGAGACGCGAGACCAATCTGCCTCCGTTTCGCATGCGTTCGTATTCTCGCGCTCTGCGCATCGTGCAGACGCCATCCGCGTTCCAGCGTTTAAATTGACGGACACATTGTCAATTCCAAAGTGTGTTCCTCGAACGCCTGTGCCCACTGAGACGGGGTCGGTCAGAATGAAACTGATGCGCGCGTCTCCCTCCTTGCATGATTAGAGACGCTGGGCACCACGACGTCACGCAAGCAAAGCGCGAGCGCTGTAGTGTGCAACGCGACCGGCGTCCGTTTGCGCGGCCCCGGCGTCCACCGTTTACATGTTCGGCACAGCTGGAGGGACGGATGGACGGACGGGCGGACGTGAGCAAGAGACATTAAAGGCTTTCACCTTAAATTTTAGTGTATATCAAGCTGGCGAAACGGCCACAAGAGTGTCATGAGCGTGGCATGCAAGTCATGTTGCACGTGACATGTCATGATTTGCATATTACCACTTGTCATTTATCCTTTCAATACAATCACGTCACTGAATACCAAATTTGGTGTATATCAAGCTAACGAAACGGCCACGGGAGTACCATGAGTGTGGCATGCAAGTCATGTTGCGCATGACGTGTCATGGTTTCCATATTAAAACGTCATTTATGCCCGTCATACAGTCACGTCCCTAAATACGAAGTTTGTTGCATATCAAGCTAGCGAAACGGCCACGAGAGTGTCATGAGCGTGGCATGCAAGTCATGTTGCACATGACATGTCATGATTTCCATATTACCACTTGGCAATTATGTTCGTCATACAGTCACGTCAGTCAATACCAAATTTGGTGTATATCAAGCTAGCGAAACGGCCGTCAGCGCGCCATGAGCGTGCCATGTAAATCATGTTGTATATGACATGCAGGTCATGATTTGCATATTACCACCTGTCAATTATGCTAGTCATAGAGTCACGTACCTCAATACCAAACTTGGTGTATATCAAGCTACCGAAACGGCCACGAGAGTGTCATGAGCGTGGCATGTAAATCATGTTGTATATGACATGCAGGTCATGATTTGCATATTACCACCTGTCAATTATGCTAGTCATAGAGTCACGTACCTCAATACCAAACTTGGTGTATATCAAGCTACCTAAACGGCCACGAGAGTGTCATGAGCGTGGCATGCAAGTCATGTTGCACATGACATGTCATGATTTCCATATTACCACTTGTCATTTATGTTCGTCGTACAGTCATGTCACTCAATACGAAATTTGGTGTATATCAAGCTAACGAAACGGCCGCGAGCGCACTATGAGCGTGGAATGCAAGTCATGTCGCTCATGAAGTCATGATTTTCATATTACCACTTGTCATTTATGTTCGTCATACAGTCACGTCACTCAATCGCAAATTTGGTGTATATCATGCTAACGAAACGGCCGCGAGCGCGCCATGAGCGTGGCATGTAAATCATACTTTTCATGACAAGTTATTCATGATTTTCATGATGTGACCAGCCATTTATGTTCGTCATACAGTCATGTTATGCCTTACCAAATTTGGTATAAATCCAATTAACGATACGGCCAGGAGAGCACAAAGTCGTAGGCGGCTAGATAGATAGATAGATAGATAGATACGCTCAAAGTCGCCGAAGTTCGCTAAGAAATGCTTCGCATTTAAAAAAAACAGGCGCTGCGCCGTGCTCCCGACCGGGCTGCAGAAATTAGGCGCCTTTTCCTTCTTCGAACCACAACCACCATATATAAATGGAGTGAAGCGCGCGCGAAATGCATTCGCATTTCCTCACGATTCCCTTCGGGCAGGTGGGGGCATTTTTTTTGATGACGCCTTGTCAAGCGGAATCTGGTAAAATCCAGAGTTAGCGTCTAGTTTGCTGAACACCTTGGCTCCCGCCAACTCCGATTCTATTTCATCTCGGGATGGGAGCTGATAGTGTTCCCGTTTTAAGCATCGATTAACATGCCGAGGGTCCATGCAAATGCGCAAACCACCGTTCTTTTTGAGCACAATGACCAGAGGACTTACCCAGTCAGAGGGCTCCTCTACCTTTTCAATGATGCGCTGGCGTTCCATGCGTGCAAGTTCAGTCCGCATAGGCTCTCGAATGGAGTGCGGAACTCGACGCGCTGGCAACGCAACTGGCGTCGACCCTTCTTCGAGGCTTAGGCTGCAGGTCTCCTTCAAACATCCCAGACCAGAAAACAGCTGTGGAAATTCGCTGACAATCCTGGACTCCAGATACCCTTGAACCTGCAGGCAGTGTGCCCTTGAGATCAGACCGAAGCGTTCACAAGTGTCCAGTCCCAAGAGTGCTTGCTTGCCTTTCTTAACGACAAAAAAGTCTGTTGGCTCCTCGATTTCGCCTATTCTTAGCGGTAAAGTGACGACTCCAAAATGCTTGATTACACCACCGTCGTAGCCTGTCAATACCGTTGCTGAAGGTCGTGTGTTCGCTGTCTTGCCGAGCTTGAGAACCAGGGAGTGGGGAAGGAGGTTGGCCTGCGCGCCTGTGTCCACCTTTAGCTTTGTGTCATAGTTGGCCAGCTTTGTGGCGACTACCCATTCCGAGTTTCTTGATACCCCGTTGACGCTTACCACTAGAACTTGAAACTCGTCATCGTTTTCCTCGGTTTGTTCTTGTGGCGTATTATGGTAGTCAACTTGCTGAACACTCTTTCGCGCCTTGCAGCAAGCTGCAAAATGATTCTTTTTGTGGCAGACGCCGCATGTCTTGCCCCATGCCGGGCACGTCCTTGGTGGATGCTTGCGCCCACAGTACAGGCATTCCTTTTTTGGCGAGCTCTTTGGTTCCTGTTGTTTTTTTTCCGTACAGCGTTGAGCTGGGCTTCCTTGTGCTCCCAAGCTTGGCTTTTGACTCTCAACTATTTCAGCCGTTTTACAGTACTCAAGTGCCTTTTCCAACGTGGGGTCCCGCTCTCGCAGAAGTGTCGCCCTGAGTTTGCTGTCTTTCGTGCCGCACACCGGTTGGTCTCGAACCATTGAATTTTTCAGCTCTCCAAAATTGCAGTACTATGAGTTAAGCTGAACATCTCTCAAAAATTGCTCAAATGGCTCGTCATCAAGCTGCAGGCGTGTTCTAAAGACATAGCGTTCGTATGTTTCATTTCGCTTCGGACTACAGTATTCTTCAAACTTCTGCACAATTACATCGTAGTCCTCGCGATGCTCATTCGTCAGTTGAAAGGTGTTAAAAAGATCGATTGCTTCCTGACCTGCAACGTGAAGGAGAGAGAGTGAAACTTTATTAAAGGGAAAAGGGAAAGGGGGATCTTGGAGCTTCTATGGTTGGGTCCCTATGTCCAGGGCTCCACTGGCCTTAGCCGCCCGCCGGACTTGATCCAGGAGCGCGCGCTGCACTCCCGGGTCCGAGCTGGCGAGTTGTGCCTCCCACTGCTCCATACTAGGTATTAAAGGTTTGCCGAGAAAATTGGCTAAGTCGCTTGGCTTGCGATCGCACCCCCACGAGATGTGGTAGAGAGTCGGCCTACCGCCGCACCACGGACACACGGCCGGGTAAAGCGTTGGATGTATCGCGTGTAATTTCAATAGATGCGGAAATACGTCCGTCTGAATTTTTTCGAAGGTCGGCGGCGTCTTCCCCATTAAGGGATTTGTGAGGCGTTCCACATTTTTGTCGCGTGAAGCGCTGGTGAGCCACAATCTCCCTAGGTAGAATTGGTGTGGTCAACGGAAGAGAGGGATTCTCTGCTCGGTTACAAAATGCGCGAGCTAGAGCGTCCGCCCTTTCGTTGCCTTCGAGCCCTGCGTGTCCCGGGCACCAGATCAACCGATGGTGGCGAGCGAGTTTGGGTCCTAACAGCCTCAGTGCCATTGCCGGAAGGCGGCCTGTTAAAAAGAGCCGAACAGGCCTCCTGGGAGTCGGATAGAATCACTGATGGTTCTCCTTTACGCTCCTGAAAATTTACAGCTAAGGCTATGGCCGTTGTCTCCGCCTTTGTGGCCGAGGTCGTGCGCACGGAGGCACTAGTCAGCAGTGTCATGTTGTTGTCGACGACAGTAATTGTGTGTCTCTGCCAATCGTAACTGGCCGCATCAACGTACGCGACGTTAGAACCTGACCCGAACTGCTTTCGGAGCCAGTTTACTCTCGCATTACGTCGCTCACCGTGAAATTCGTGATGCATATTTTTGGGCACCGGTGCGACCGAGATCTGTCTGCGGACCTCTTGAGCTACGTCGACCAGCTCCTCATCAATGTGCTGGGGGTGGGGCGCGATCCCTATCCTAGTGAGTATTGCCCTGCCTGCTGAAGTTGCACTTAGACGATTCCTCTGAGAGATGAGGACCGCCGCACTGAGCTCAGCATAAGAGTTATGTATTCCGAGAGCTAGGAGCCGCTCGGTGGGTGTGCTGATGGGTAAACCGAGTGCTGCCTTAAAAGCGCTTCTAATGAGGGCATCCACCTGGCTCTCCTCGCTTCTGTCGAACGAGTGGTACGGAAGGCCATACGTCACTCTGCTCAGGACCAAGGCCTGGAGAAGCCGGAGGGTATCCTTTTCTTTCATGCCTTTTTTATGATAGGTGATACGACGGATCATTCTGGCAATCTGTTTAACCGTAGTCTTCAATGTAGTTATCGTGCGACTGGCTTTGCCATTGCTTTGGACCCAGAAACCTAGTATGCGGGCCCGAGTAACCTCGGCTATGGCATGGCCGTCAACCTCTAAGTTTATGTCGCCGTTGCTTTTGTAATAATTACTGCGTATTCGTATGAGCTCTGATTTTTCAGGCGCGCAGCTGAGTCCACTATTTCTTGCGAACGCCGCCACGGCCGTCGCGGCAGCCTGTAGAGTTTGCTCTTTTAGCGCCAGCGATCCTTTCGTGGCCCAGAGAGTGATGTCATCCGCATACAATGTATAGCCAAGGTGCGTAATTGCGTCGAGCTTGTGAGCAAGTCTGCGCATAGCGATGTTAAAGAGCAAGGGAGAGATCACTGCCCCTTGAGGTGTTCCCTTATTCGGCATCAAGAACGGCACCGACCTCGTGTCACCTATCCCGATGGTTGCCGTCCGCCCGCCCAGAGAGGAAGGATTTAATGTAGTTAACGTGAAGGAAGATTGCTGCTTTCAGGGCCTTTGTCCGTTGCGGCGTCGTTGTTGTGGCCTTGAAGCATAGCTCCATTCGTTGACGAAATTTTGTCCAGTTTTCTGCAGGAGCTTCGGAGAGTACCAGATGCTCGGGCGGCGGCAACGCTTCCATGGTGACGTTTCAGCGGGCGGGACGCTGGACTTTTATTTCTGACACCATGCGTCGACAGGCAGACACAAGAGACCCAGAACAAAAGTGTTTATTGTTGTAGCGTCTTGTCTTTTATATGTAATGATGGCCTCATGGTTGCTAGACCAGCTAGACAATTCCGATACAATCTCTGATGTGCCGCTAGGTACAGAGCTCGGACCATTACGTTTTCTTATTTATGCCAATGACATTCCACCAAACATATCTTCTAGCATTCGTCTCTTTGCAGACAACTGCCTCGTTTACCGTCCCATAGTAAACAGCGCAGATATTAATACACTTCAAAACGACCTCAACCTTATTGTATCCTGGCGTGACAAGTGGTTAATCTCTTTAAACATAAAGCAAACTTCGTTGGTATCCTTTCATCGCAGGCCCCATCACCAGTCAGCAGAATATACCATTTCCGGCTCTGCAGGCTCAACCGCTGAATCCTAGAAATATCTTGGCGTCACATCTTCAAGTAACATTTCCTGGTCAACCCACGTGACTAGCATAGTCAACTCTGCAAATTGCACTGTGGGTTTTCTACTTCGGCACTTAGGATTTGCGCCCCCCATCAGTTAAACTAATATCTTACATTATATTTGTTTGTCCGAAATTAGAATATGCATGTTCAGTCTGGGATCCCCACCAATATAACTTATCCAACGTTTTAGAATCGATTCAAAGCTATGCTGCACATCTTATCTACTCTGAATATTCCTACAATTCCAGTGTTTCCACACTCAAAACTCGTGCTCACCTTTCTGACCTAGAATTACGACGTCACATATCTCGACTACGCCTTTTTCACAAGTTTAATCATGCTCCCATCGAAGTTTCTGCCATCCTGCAAGTTCATCGCTCATCAAGCCGCACTAACCATTCAAGAGCAGTATATCCTCCGCCAGCACAAACCACCGCCCATGTTCGCTCCTTTTTTGTGGCAACCGCACGGGACTGGAACTGTCTGCCTGCAACGACTGTGCACCTCTCCAAGCCACATCAATTTAACCCATTAGGGACCACGAAAGAACTACTGGTCCGATTTTATTGACATTTCGCTTATTTAATTAACCACAGCAGATCACCACACGTGCAAATTTTCATAGAGTTACGTGAGTTTCTTCAGGAGTTATGATACTGTACTATAAAAAGTACGCTGGGCCTTCGAGATAGCAACGGGCAAAGTGACTTGATGCAAGAATGGCGAGTACGCTGGGCTCTTGCGAAACGAATAACAAAGTTATCTTGGCCCATGCAACTTAAGCAAGCACCAGCGCTTGAGGGAAAGCGTAACGTCGCGCTTTTCGCCCCACCATTTCGATGTATTTTGGCAGAATTCAACTGTTTTGCCGGCTTCTTGTGAAAATGACCGTATGGATAGTGGGTAATAGCAAGCACAGTGGAATCTGGAGAGCTTTGATACTTCTCTTGGGTACAACAAGGCGCAGTCAGTGTTTTGCTGTTATGCGACTAAAGGACAATAGTCGACGCGTAGAGGGTCTTCTAAAACCTACAATGTGGTAGCAGACCCTTTATGCGTTGTCTGCGGCTATTTCGATCATCTGGGTAAATAGGTGCTGGTACCACTTTTTCTCAGGGATGAAAATTCTCTAGTCATTCGCAGCTTGATCGTAGAGCTCAAAACCCCTCATGGCATTGTTACTGCGGATGAAGAAGGAGGACAGTGTAACTACTTTTTTTTTCTTTTCAGTGAATGGCCACCACGAATACAGAGCATAGTGACTCAACTGTGTAGTCTTTCGTCAGCTTAGCAATTATGCTGTTGTCTGCCATTTTCGAAACAAAGCTGCATTCCTGAGTCAAAACGGAAGTTATCTTACCCACGTTCCTTTCGTTTCATGTTTTTTTTATCGTTACAGAGAGCATCCATTCATACCGTCGTCATCCCCCTCCTCCTCCTAAGTTCCCATGTTACGGCCAGAATCGCCAATTAGAACATCAAGAGGCTCTCGTATATTCACAGCAACATCTTTCGCAGCCTCATGAGTCTGAGATAACCGAAAAAAACGGCATTCATAACAAAAAAAGCCTGTTTAATCTATGATGCAACGCACAACAAGAGTTACATGTATGCTCCCACGAAGTCCCAGTGTACTAAATAAAGTACAGCAACATTTGATTACTCCTCACAGCAAAACTATGCAGTCTATAGGCTTCTCGCGCTTTGCAGGGATTGAATTGTTTTTCCTGAAGCAGAAGCAGTCCGTTTTTTCAACATATAAAATGTAAAACTTCAAATTAATTTAGTAAAAGTAGTACTGACCACGTGCGTTTAACAGGCTCTCATTTTCCTAAAGTTTGACGACTCATAAAACAGAAAAAAACATAACCGAGTCAATATTCCAAATTAGGATTTTCTTCCTGCAACCTTTGGCATCAGAAATTGTAATGAGCAAGATCAGAATATTCCTGTTTTGTATTTTCTGTGCCCAAAAAAGGAAGTGTACTTTTTAAAGTACAGTGGGCCCTAATGGGTTAAGACTGCCCTCGAATCACTTTTTTTCTGTAATATATACCCATCCCTCCTGTAATACCCCAGCTGGGGCCTTTGAGGTATTCAAAATAAAGAAATAAATAAATATACGTTCCCTATAGACGGACGTGCATAACCGAGTAGTGGAATGTACATCAGCACACGAATGCTGGAAAAAACGTGGTCTTTTTCTGTCCTTATTTCGCCACGCGGTGCAGCTGCTGTAAGCGGGAGCACATTGAGCGCACGCTCACAGTTTGTGTCGCATTAAGTGGATGCGGTGGCATGTTGCAACACTTATTTTACACTTAGTTTAGCATTTGTGTCTGTCGTTTTCAACTACCAGGGAAGGCGGACAGCTAATACAATAACCTTAAGGAGAGAAAAAGAATGAATTCATTATATATCTAGCTTAAGCGTTGCATGAGCATCTCACACGACGTACTTTAGTCAACCTTAATGTTCCATTTCAGTATCTCTAATCGTGCTAGCCCATAGTGCGTGGTGAACTTTAGGTTCACTTGGATTGACTTATAGAGTGAAAGAAGACTGTACTGTAATGGGCAGGTTTTATATTGATGGCACATATTCAAAAGAATACAGTCTACTATTTGAATGTTCTCGTTCAATTAATTTATGCAAACTTAGGTAGCATGATGGTCAGGCTACAAGCTGAGCTGCGCTTCGCTCTGCTTTGGGATCCACAGTTAACTTCGGCAGCGCAACGTCACGCTACCTCAGTAGATTAGAACCCCATACAAGGAAGCGTGTGGGTGAAATCTGCTCTGCCGAGTGTCGGACCGATATGAATTGCTTACTAGAAAACGATATGTTCTTTCAATAGTCCCGGTGAATCGTCATGAATTATGCTGAATTCTGATTGGTCATTATCCTCGCTAAGCTTATGCTCCGACATCATATATACTCGTAACTGCGAACAATTCACTCATTTTTACGACTCTCATTTTATTTTAAGTTTTTAGATACAGCACAGAAAATCTCTACGTCTGGTTCACAAGAAGCAAACTGTAAGCCACCGAGAAAGGAACATAATGTCAATATAGAAGCTAGCGCCACCAAGGGCTTAGCTAACAAGCAAACGAAATAATAAGATGACTGCCATTTAGGCGTGTTGCTATATGTTCATGACGGTGAAGCGCTAGAAAGAACGGGTGCTTTTGAAGTACACAGGACAATGCGCTATTAGCAACTGCAAGTTTTATATAGGAGGAACGCCCTCTTATACATGAAATAAAAGTATTTTTGACGTTGTTAGCACATCACGTATGCTTTGTCTTTGAATGAGCTCAGTGCAGCTACTGAGCAGCTGCTTTCCATGCCAAACAAGGAATATGGACAACGTGTTCAGCGATTCCTGGAGCGTAAAGCAGAGTGGGTGCTTCTATTTCGTTCAGAACACACAACTCGGGGCCACAACACAAACAACTATGCAGAGGCGTCAATCCGCATACTCAAAGATGTGGTGCTTCATAGACGGAAAGTCTGCAACGCAGTGGCGCTTGTGGACCTTGTCATGGAAGTTTGGGAAGGATACTTCAAGTTGAGGTTGCTGGACCACGCCTACAGCAGGGTACCAACTCACGAGCTATTGTTCCACAAGCTTCTGTGCAAAATGCGACGGGATGCAGCCAGCAGGATCAAACTTCTTGGACGTAATGTCTACAAGCTACCGAAGTGTGCAGCCAGATGAAGGCAAAATCTAGGATGTGTGCCAAGATTTAGGACCTGCCCCTGCCGAGCTGGTCAGAACGGTGTCTTCTGCAAGCACCAGGCACTGGTTCACCACATATATGAAGGAAACTTTCCCAATTCACCAGTCGTCACTGCCAAAATTCGGTACCACCTCGGATAGCTGGCACTTCTAAAGCAATACCCAGAGGTGAGATTTTTCACACTTTTGCTATGTTCAGCCTGAGCAGCCTAGCAGTGGCAGCACGTGTGAGCAGGGCACACTCGTGGAAACAGAGGAGCCACTACGACGTATGGCTACGGACGTAGAGCCAGAGCTTGATGTGCCATCAACTAGCAACAATCATAATGAGGTTGGGACTTACGCTTGCCTAACTTTTAAAAAGCTTACTAGTGGTGAACCTTGTCAACCAATGAGATATGTAGCAATAAATTCCCTAAACCGAAAGTGCTTACGAGGAGCACACTAAGCACCCCAAAAATCGGTAAACGATAATGCAGCAATCTAATTTCTTTTTTTCCAATTGTAAAAAAAACCTAGTCAATCTGATCAGCAGCGTGCACATTGTCACAATGCTGCCGCCATCTTAACAATGGAACCTTAGGACCAGATGCTTGAAATGTTATGCAAAAACACTCCCTATTAGTGATTTTATCACTATTAGTGATTTTATGCTGATATTGATTTTATGATTTCATGACGTAACTCACAGGAAATTTGTTTTTGTAGGAGGCTACAGAAGTCCTAAGAAAAATCCAGGAAG
>JALIZH010021307.1:0-26480 GCA_030522465.1 Rhipicephalus appendiculatus | reverse complement strand
ATTGCTAAATATGATCACTTCTGCAAGACCAGTGCGTCGTTTTACGTGGTGTTGGGTATGCAGCTAGATAAAACAATGGGAATTTTTTTTGTGGCTCCGATTGATGGCAGCCAATAAATAACCCATTCATTTATTTATTCTGTGAAGGTGACTCATATTTTCACGCAAAAAAAAACAAGAACGATCACAAAGTAGAAACAATATATTACTTCGCAAATAATATGGCTCACTAGAATATGTAAAGTGCTTGCGGAAAGACACGCGTCATGAAACCTTTGATTACGTAACAGCCGATACACACAATCATTCGAGATAACACGTCATGTCTTAAAAATGTAGTCACTAAAATTGACGTGACCTGTGATGTTAATCTAGAAGCCAATAATACGCCTGTGTGACACAAATTTAAGGCGATGGAAATAAATAAACTCTGATTAAGTACACCTCATTACACTCGTTTTACTTTGTGAGCACTGTGCAGAGCAACCTTAACTTTCGCGCTACTACGTCTCCATTGGATCATAATACATTTTTAAACTTTCACGGATTTTACACGCCGTCATAATTTGTCCCTGAAGCAGACATTTCTAAACAATACATAAGTCAACGCAATATTTGGCGACATTGTTCGCTTTACACTCAAAACAATTAGTCGCAATCGAAGGAATACATCAACAATATCTTCAGCGTGGATGTTTCAAGTCTTAGTGTTCACCAATGCTATTAAATAATAATTGTTGGGGTTTAACGTCCCAAAACCCCCATGTGATTATGAGAGACGCCGTAGTGGATGGCTCCGGAAATCTGGACCATCTGGTGTTGTTTAACGTGCACCTAAATCTAAGCACACGGGCCTCAAGCATTTTCACCTCCATCGAAAATTCTTATTCCTTGATTTAACAATGATCTTGTCTGGCAGGCGTGTTTTTAGATTTTTTTTTGTTGATAATGTGATGAACACAATGCGGATCCGGTGAGAAAGTCTTGACTTTTGGTAAAAGGTTATGTCATTGTAAACTTATTTTCACCACGGCTGTTGAGGGGTATAAACAATAAACCGGGAACACATTCGCGCGATAAGCTTGTGTCGAGGCAGCCAGCGCCTTTTACGCAGGTTTGTGTCAAGGGCATTCGCTGATCCCCAGGTTGATGTACGTTAACAAAGTAGAACTTAGCAAGCTGTCACACATGGTTGACGCGCTTTACTGCGATTACAAGGTGATTACCTTGACATCAATTACCGTCAGAGAGTGAGTCGCACGATGGACGTTGGCGTTGTACCAACCATCGGCGGAGTAGGTCTTGGGTTTTAGAAATTGCAGAAATTTTGCGCTCTTGGAATAGACGACTAATCGTGAAGAAATACGTAATAATAAGTAAAAGCACTAGCTCCTATAGGATGTGCCTGTTTGTCATTTAAATGGAAGTTTAGCAAATGTGAATCCGTTGCACTACACAACTTTAGGCACAGTTCTATTCAACCTCCTACTGCTAATATGGATAATCAGATCATGCTGCAGCACGTGGTTATCAGTATTGTAATGTGTCATACTCTGATAGCCAAATGTCGTGTTTGACTTTGTGGGGATTAGTGAATACAACAAGTCGTCTAGAAAAGTTACAATCTGGCCGTCTTACAGCGAGAATTCCTGCCTTGTTGAGAGAGTCCCACATATTAAAAACATTGTTTAAAGGAGAAACGCGTTTTTTCCCGTCATCAGACCGCATGGGTCCTGTTTAGAGTCGTCTTGAAGAACCTCCAGTAGTCGTTTAGTTCAATAAACACATTGCTTCTAAAAGAGGTTCATTTAACTTTTTATTTGTCTTAATTGACATGGTATCAGGTAATTTTGAAGAACTGTATATCACGTAGGAATGACGACTCGTTTGCAGGATACATATGGTATTATTTTATAAGGCAAATAAAATTCACATGGTACAATAAACGTTTTTATGTGCGTTTGCAGATCGGTTATTCTTTTAGTCTTTTTTTATTTACAAGGCCCTTTATACTGGTGTAGGGAATGAAACCAAGTACAACCTGGTTAATTCTTCTACCTTTCCTTTTAATTTTAACGCTCTCTTTCTCAGTTCGTGACAGGTTGTGCTTGTTATGTGCGCGTAATTGGCTTTACCAAATCTCGCACCTCACTAGGAAGCGTTCTTTGGCATCTGGGAACACTATTTAGGCGCGGGGCTACAGACCCTGCGAAACCTTATCTACGGCTTGTTAGTCTGTACCCACCAAGCGTCATTGAGTGTCTTTGATGCTAAAAGAAAAAATCTCAATTAATTAATTAATTAATTAATTAATTAATTAATATATTGTTTGATAGATTGATTGAAAAAATTGTGTAGTGCATGACCGTTTCTTCTGAGCAAATAAATCCCACAAAAAGGCAAAGCAAATATTCCTAGCATTCATTCTACATTATCGTTTTCAGTATCATACTGAAAATATTTATATCAACTATTGAAGTACGTGCGTCAAGGTTCACATCCGCTTGAGGCAACTATATGCCGACGAAACATGATTTTTATCCTTGTTATCTTTCCACAGTAATGATTTCAAGAAATAAACAAATGGCTGTTAGGGAATGAAGAAAGCGCAAATATTCGAGGTGAATTAGTCACGTAGTGGTTTATACATCGCGTAGACCCGTGCAGCGGTTTTATATAACAGCAGGTTCACTGTTTGTTCCAGCTTAACAACGCACTGAGTGGTACCCCATACAAATGCATGAGCGACAATCAATCTTCTCGGTGTATGCAAGACCTAACGAAGGAGGGAGGGTTCAGTCAAGCTGAATGACGGTTTAGCAACGTGCAACTACAGATGACTGACAGGAGCAGGAGGACTTTGGTTAGCCGCGAACGCTTCCGTGTCATTAGCCTCACATTGTGGAAAAGACGTTGGGCCCGACCTTCGCGGGTACTCTCCAGTGACGAAAATGGCTGAGAAATGCTCGAGCTGCTAAAGGTCACGATGGTAGAAACCATATGACAAATTACTAAAACACGGAGAAAACTGAAGGACACTTTGTACATTCCAAAGTGTGTACGGCGAAAGCGTGTGGCCATTCGACCAACTATACCGTGTCTTTTTTTCTTTTACACTCTCAGTGGGCTAACACACAAACCGAATCTGTGCGTGCTTTCTTGTTTAATTTTTTTTCCGCGAGTCACACCGAGACGCGAGACTAATCTTCCTCCGTTCGCACACGTTCGTATTTTCTCGCGCTTTGCGCATCGTGCAAACGCCATCCGCGTTCCAGCGCTAAAATTGACGGACCTTTTGTAACTTCCAAAGTGTGTTCCGCGAACGCCTGTGTCCATTGAGACGGCATCGGTCAGAATGATTCCAAACGCTGGGCACAGCGACGCTACGCAAGCAAAGCGCGAGCACTGTAGAGTCGGACGCGACCGGCGTCCGTTTGACGGTTGGACGGATGGACGGACGGACGGACGGACGGACGGACGGACGGACGGACGGATGGACGGACGGATGGACGGACACGGACGGACGGACACGAATGGACGGACGGACGGATGGACGGACGGGTGGACGGACACGGACGGACATGCACGGACGGACGGACGCCGGACGGACGTGAGCATGAGAGATTAAAGGCTTTCGCCTTAAAAGCTACGAAACTTCTACGAGAAGTCTTGAAGAAGCAGACCTGCACCTTGGGTGTTGTGACGCAAATTCTTCTTTTGGTTCGTAACGGCCATCTATGGCTGAGCCACTGAGAGACTTATTGACAAAGCAGTTGGTTTAACAAACCAACACACGAAACATTTAATCAAGCATTAAAATGAAAACTATATATACACGAATTTACACTTTGTAAGAAGTTCACTGCACACGGTAAACCACTCCTAATTACAACCAAAACGTAAGTTCAATGATCTAAACTAGATAGTCTAGCTCTAACGCGGCTGAGAGGCCGAGCGGAGAAGAACCCGAGTTCAGTCTGACCAAAACACGAATGCTTGACTGGTCGAGTGACGTGGGCTGGCTGGCGACGACGATAGAGCGGCGGCTGGTGGGCGAGGCGTTGATATGCCAGGGCTAGACGGGGACATGGACGGACGGACGGATGGACGGACGGACGGACGGACGGACGGACGGACGCCTGATAGAGGTGAGCATGAGACTTTAAAGGCTTTCGCCCTAATAAAGGGAGCCTCTGCAGCGTGCTTCCTCAGTTTCTGTTACACGTGCACAGTGCTTATCTGGCGTCTTCGTGGGAGAACTCAGCGTTCTCTTCAAAAACTAAGAGTTCCGCAATATGAGTCCGGTCTTTGCCCTCATTAGCAGCTGGGTTAATTAATCACGCCATTCTCTCCTCCTATACCAGGTCCTATGTAGGAAAGCGGCTGCTTTAGAAGTTTGCGCACAAGAAGTTGCATTTAAGAACAATGGATTTGGGTAACGACTTTAGGGTGAAACAAACCTATGCCATGCGGGTTTTGAAACTTCCTTGCTGCGTAATCTCTATATGTGTAGGAAAACAAGACAAAGAGTAAAGCAAGATCAGTGAAAAAGTATCAGGAATACTTGTTTTACTAAAAGCATGTTTCAAGAGAAGAACTGGGTTAATGCGCTAGCTTTTTAAGCATACATAATCAGCGCTCTTTGCGCAAATTTACAAGAAAGAACTGAAGACAGGGGCGAAAGACGTGCAAAATACTTCAGCGCATACTAACAACTGTTTGATAAGTAGACAAACATGATATATATACAGTGACCACACGCGTACGTAGAGCTGCCCTAGCTACCGACGCCACATATCCTCGTTTATAAGCTCGATTTCCGTTGGGATGAGTGCTATCGACGGAGCGTATACATACGCTCCCCCTGCTGCCGTTTTACAGCGAAAGCTGTTATGAGCCATGGCCTCCGAGATTAGCCGGCGGCGCGGCGTACGGCGCGCAGCCGGCTAATCTCGGAGGCCACGTATGAGCTCACATGAGGGGGCCGATTTTGGCGCCGTAGTTGTCCGCCGCCGCCGCTGGTCTACGTAACCACTAACACGCCAAATAAGAGAAAAACTTTATTAATCAAAAACACTGAGGTTAGAATCGGAGTCGAACCCGTGCCCCCTGCGTGGCAGCATACACTGTAAACGCAAACTAGCTGAATTGGGCGTTTTAAGGGCTTAATACTACCTTCACTTGGGACCGTACTGCCTTAGGGAGTATTAAGATCGGTGTAATAAAGTTCTGCGTCCTCAATTTTACTTCCTTGAGAAATTATGGGGATAAAAGGTGGAAGAAAGGAGGTAAATTCACGATCTGACGCCATTTTGTCAAATGGAGTTCAAGGACAGAAAACTCCTATTTCACTTTCTCGGGCATATCTTCCCTTGATTTTATCCGAAGCTATAGTGCCTTCAGTGCTGGCGTGCATGTATGCAACTGCGCGGGCGAAAGAAGTGTTTCTTAAAGTGCTTAATAAATTCATGAACGTGCTAATCAACGATTTCTTCGTCTCGCCGACTGATGCATATTGTTGTACGGAATGCACACTACCGCTTGGCTCGGGTTCACGATGCATTTCGACTACAGAATGACTTCGCTTATGTTGTTTTACCATCAAATCGAAGTTAAACTAAAAGTAGGAGCGTGTACACCCTCGATGTGGCCTATCGGCACCGCATGCACAGTCAGTGTACCCTTTTGGATGACGAATTGGGCACAGGCGGTGTGCCTCAACGCACGGGATGAGATCCGGTGTTGAAAGAACCCGGCGAAAAAAAAAAATGAAAATAAGAGAAACGAAAGAAAAAACGCGACTCTCCTCAAGCGGCTGCTCTGAAGGGACGAAGCGCCTTTGACCTTAGAACGGCGGCCACGGCGGCGATAAGAGCGGAACAACCATCGCACGCATGCGCGCGCGGAGGCGAAAAAAAGAAAGCAAAACGAAAGAAACGCAAGAGAGTCACGAGAAACGCGAGAAGTTCCGAAATGACAGCGGATGCTACCGCAGGCTGGCCCCAGCGTCGTGCGTGAGTGATAGCGAAGCGAAGCCGTCGTGGGATAACGTCGGTTTTGTGAAGGACGCCTTTCAACTACCCTGCTATGCGTCGATCATGTGTGCACATTTAATGCCGGCAGCCTTACTGTGTTTTCGTCGCGGGACGTGAAATGTGTGGTTTGACGACAGTGCAACATGCACTGCGTGTGCAATTGTGTGGCAATGGCCAGGTGACTCAAGCGAGCAGCAGCTGATGGGCGCGCCGCGTTCGCGGCACATTCAGGAACACAAATGGTACGTACTACTTATGTTTCCTCTGTTTGCGCGTCCTTGTCGCTTGAGCAGCAGTAGGTGCTGTTCTGCACATTGCGTCGCGTCAAAAGCGCAATGAAAAGCGAAAAAAGAAAGGTCATTAAGCTCACATAACAACGATGTGTGATACGTGTTTCGAATTGGCTGACCGCTTGGCGTGGCCAGCCAATTCAAGCGAGTGCGCCTTAAAACTGAATGTTTGTACGACATAATTTCCTTGCTTGCGATAAAGCATGAATGAAGCAGTGCTTCCAGGGAGTATACACTTAAGCAACAACAAAAAAAAAAGACAGCTATTATCACGCTGTCATGTGGTAACACATGCATTAAGGCCAGATTTGTTTTCTATTTGTCCTGTTCTCATGCGCAGATTATGAGCAAGTAAGAATACTTTTTGACGACAATTTTGCATTGTGCACTTTGTCCGTCTCCAACACAAAAAGTTAAATTGCATATCAAGGCGCATTGACATCATGAGCTTGTATACATTTAGCTAGAAAGAATAAGTCATGTTAATGACACATTATGATGGCCATATGATGTGTAAGACATGTACTTAGTTACAGTGTGTTTGCTGAAGCACATTCATTTTATGGTATGGTCACTTCATTAGTGGTATGGTTATGGTATGGTCACTTCATTATCAGCACTAGAGCTTGCCAAGGTTACATGTGCATATTTATGGAATTTAGGAGATGTGTCACTTGTGCAAGGCTAATTTAATCACATTGATATAAGTCAGTTGAATCTGTTGAACCTCGTTGTTGAATCAGCTTGTTTCTTCCCTCTGGTTATATTGTTTTACTTTTTGTTGCCATAGTGTTTATGATCAGCACACAGTATTCTGACTGTTGACCATAGGTCGGCACTTTAAGGGAGTACTCACTCAAACTCACGCACCACAATTTTTTTCAGCCTTCGCACTCACTCACGTTCACACTCACGTCCACTCACACTCATGAGTACTCACTCACGTTCACACTCACCTCCACTCACACTCATGAGTACTCACTCACGTTCACACTCACGTCCACTCACACTCATGAGTACTCACTCACGTTCACACTCACGTCCACTCACACTCATGAGTACTCACTCATACTCAACTCACCACGTTCAAATGAGTGTGAGTGAGTGTGAGTTGAGTGCACTCATGAGTGAGTGTGCCGAGCTCCATAGGTCGGCACTTTAAGGGAGTACTCACTCAAACTCACTCACCACAATTTTTTCAGCCTTCGCACTCACTCACGTTCACACTCACGTCTACTCACACTAATGAGGACTCACTCACGTTCACACTCACAACCACTCACACTCGTGAGTTCTCACTCACGTCCACTCACACGCATGAGTACTCACTCATACTCAACTCACCACGTTCAAATGAGTGTGAGTGAGTGTGAGTTGAGTGCACTCATGAGTGAGTGTGCCGAGCTATGCTGCTGACACAATTTCTGACAAGGGAAACAGGCTGGTACTTTGTCCACGTCTTCTATTGTCGTCATTACAAGTGCACTCTTTAATTTTGCCATGAATCAATACCAAGTCGCCCAATCTTCAGTCCTAAACAGAACAACAGAACAGCTGTGGCTGATGAAGAAGCTAGTGTTCCTTGTGTTGTAAGTGATAATAACTGTTGGTGCGTAACATCCCGAAGCTACCACACGATTATGAGAGGCACCGTAGTGGAGGGCTTCGGAAAGATAGACCGCCTGGGGCTCTTTAACACGCACCTAAAGCTAAGTACATGGGCCTCAAGCAGTCACGCCTCCATTGCAATGTGTTTAGCTCCAAGCTAGGTTAATCATACTAAAATTTGCACCCCTTTACACTACAATGCTAACTTCACTGACAGCTAAAACTACTCGAATAATGGTACACAGGACAAAAGTACACTTCTGGTGCTCTTTCGCATTTCATTACAGTTGTGTACTTTTTGCCCTCTGTACTTTAAGTGAAAAGTTCACAAGAAACTACTTAGCAGCATCTCACTATTGCATTTGTTTCGTGTTCTGTTTAAAGGTCTGCAATAGTATAGTCAAGTGTGAGTCTTTCCCAAGACATTCATATTTCTGGATATGAAAGCTTAATGGACTTCTATTCTATTATTTTCAGGAAGACATTTCTGGCAAAGCTGCAAGAGTTGCTCACGCACTTGTTTGTGTACAAGACACTGTATTGTGGGAACACTCCCCCTGTGCCTCACTCTACACTAACGAGGACCTGAAGTGTAATGCAAACCACAGAAAGATATATACACTTAGTGCAAAAAAATTACAAAAATAAAGAACCATGCACTCACAGAATCAGTATGAACGTGACTAAAAACGCCATATACGTGTTAAATTTCAGTTGCTAGTACTGCGTTGTCCTGTTCCCTTCATTTCTATTTCTATGTGTGTTGCTGTTTTGTTTTCACTGTTTAACTATGAACTCAATTCCTGACTGCTTTACAGGCTCTATAGATTCGTGGTCAAATTCTATTCAACCACATGGCATAGCAAGCCCTAGGATCCAATATGCCAAGCCACCAGCCACTACTTGTAGGAAATTTGTAATTTTAGGCATATGATTCCCCTAATTTCAAGTTGACTTTGCAGCCATGGTAGTGGTATTAACTTTCAATGCAGTAATTATGCGCAAACCATGAAGTGAGGAATTAAAGATGAAGAACTTTTTAGGTTGCAGATGACAGTGGCTGGCATGGGAATATTGTAAACATAGCTGTAGTAATTATGTATAATAGAAGTATTGGTATATTGCAGTTGTGTGATAATGGCGACAAATTCCCAAGTATATTTCTGGAAAACTGCATTTTCAGATATTTGTGAGTAAGTATGTGCAGCCAGCCATATATGAATGCAATGTTGTCATTTTGCTGGCATGGCTGAACGCCTTTACAAATTGTGGTAAGTTGATCTACAATCAACACCACAGGTCTATTTCGGACTTTTCTGCAGAAAACAGAACTGTATGATGATGTGTGACATGTTTTGATGCCATAGGGCAAACTAATTCAATTCAAATCTACAACATGCCTCCCTGCATGGTTGCATATTTCTTAAAAGTAATGCTACCCTTAATGTACTAGCTTAGTTGCCTTCATGTGCAGGCTGACACCAATTTCGTTGTAGATCCCATTTCTCTGGATTGTGTTTACATACTAGCACTGTGAAGTGCACATGTCAGTGTGCATTATGATAAGATTTGCCACACTACTTTCATGTTGCTTTAGTGTTGTGAATTATACATAGTCATAGGTCGGCAAAACTTGTGGAGCTCACTCAGACTCACTCATGAAATATATTTTGGCCTCAGGGCTCACTCAGACTCAGACTCACCAAAGTTTTCCTGAGCCGGACTCACTCGGACTCACACTCACCAAAATTTTCTTCGACCGGACTCACTCGGACTCAAACTCACCACAACATAACTCATCCCGACTCACTCAGACTCAGACTCACGGCTCGATCTGAGTCTGAGTGAGTCTGAGTGAGTCGAGTCATGAGTCCGTTAGCCTAGAATTAGCTTTTCGGTCAATGCTCTTTAACACCAATATCTCACGTAATGGGAGCTCTTCTTGGCACCTTTGGATATGTGCGTTCGACGCGAGTTATGAGTGCTCGCAAACCAGTAAGGTCATTTTTCTTGAAAAGGATGACAACATAAGATATATTTATTTAGAACTTCCCTGGAAAGGTTAACTGGGGGGGAGGGGGGTTCAAGGCACTTCCCTACGCGATTCGCGCCTATGATCAATAAATATTGAAATGATTTATGAACGAAACTGCTTCGGAATATGTGTGAGTAGACCTGAGTAAAACCGTAGATCCTGGCAAGGCTGATAGTAATGCTGAAGATGAGTAGATAGGACCATAGGTCGGCAAAAGAAGGTGTAACTCACTCAGACTCACTCAAGAAATATATCTTGCGCTTTGAACTCACTCGGACTCAGACTCACCAAAATTTTTCTGAGCCGAACTCACTCGGACTCACACTCACGAAAATTTTCTTCAACCGGACTCACTCGGACTCAAACTCACCAAAATTTTACTCACCTGGACTCACTCAGACTCAGACTCACGGCTCGATCTGAGTCTGAGTGAGTCCGAGTGAGTCGACTCATGAGTGAGTTCGCCGACCTATGTACATAGTGCTTGGGCTGTACTGTATACATTCTTAGTGTTTTGTATTGGGTGTAGGTTCTGTGCAAGAAGATGGAAATATACATATGCTTACACTGACATGAGAACTGCTACTGTTTTTATTCCAATAAAATATTGCGAACTCTGTTTTTCTTATCATTCTTATCACAGCTGTTTCGTTGAAGAAGACGGCAATACTACAGTTTTTTTTATTCTTGCTACATCATCTGTGCAAGAGGAGTGCCGCATACACATGGACTTTCACAAGGGCGAAGTGCATGTGCATTAACTTTTTTATTTAACGGGAGACCTGTCACCGCTAATTTGTGGTGGTTGTACTTAACATTAGGGCATGCTTACGCATTCGCTTTAATGCATTTGTGTGATGTTTAACAATGAAGGTTAATTAGTAAGATTGTAGGTAGCCTCCGAGTGTGAAAGCGACTAAATACTGAATTTGAGTTGGAGAATCACTGTGTGCCCCGCGAAAGTGCGAGTTGCGAATAAGTGCTAATTGTGGATGTAGATTATCGTTCAGCTACTCTGAAGGCGCTGCTGCACCTGCGTTTGGCTCGCGAGAGTACGCGCGCAATAAATGCACGTAGTGTAGGCGCGTTACAATGTCCTTGTAACTCAGGCATCTGCATAGGCGTGCACACGGGGGGGGGGAGTCTGCCCCCCGTGCATTGACTTAATAGGGAGGGTGGGCGCAGCGACGAGCCTTCGTCCCCTCGCCCCCTTCCACCTGAAGAGGCACCCTGCGCACGCTTGTGGGCATCTGCGTGAGTAACTTTTATATGCTACGGGAATCGTAGCGGTGAGCGCGCCGGTGGATGACGAGAACGATGGACACAGGCACGCTCGCGTCTCGCGCTTAGGGGCCGCTGACAGTCAGTAGCGGCAGAGTTTTTAAATGATAAAGATGTGTGGCTCAGTGTTTCGTCCTCGTCTCTGAGGGCTTCCGTGCGGCGGGAGGCACAGACCCCATCAATGGAACACAGGCGGTCTCGTACAGCTCGGAACACGCCCCTGCCATGGGACGCGTGCAGCTCGCGGCAGAAACGAAAAATAGCTCCACATCATACGCCCATGGAATGCACATATGTTCGGCCATCTGAGGATACCTTTTGTTACGCTGGTATCCACGAATTTCGGGCGAGTGAAACAGTGTTGAAGTACTCAAGAGGGCACACGTTTACAATTTTTCCAGCGGCACGACACGACGAACCGAATAGTTCGAAGATGAAGGTGTTTATCTTGGCCTTCATGACGCCCCTGAGTTAATGTACTGGCCTTGCGAAAGCGCGAACACATGCCGATGCTACGAGAACAAAAGTTTGAGGTGTCGCCGACGGGTTGGTAGCCGCTTTGTAGATATATACCCCCGTGAAAAACTACGCAAGCTAGTGGTGGCGCTGTGGTGTAATGGATATGATATTTGCTTTCAGTGCGTGTGGTCGCGAGTTCGATTCCTGTGTCGTGCGTGCTTGTATACATATGTCATATTTGTGCATGAATACATCAATGTATGTCCTAGCGATGAATAGATGCAAGAAATGTCTCTGAAACCTTCAAGCCCCCCGAAACGAGTTGAAAAAACACCAAAGTTACCTCCTAAATTCCCTCTTTTGACTCCGTTTACTTTGTAAACAAACCTTGTTAAGCCTTCTGCACCGCAAATCGACTGTGTATCTCGAAAACGGAGCTGTTTTATCGGTAGTATACGATTAGCGAAGCCTCATTACTCAAATCTAAATCAAATACCAGCATTATTTGGGGATGAATGAGTTTAATAATGCAGGCCGACGACTAGAAAGATTCGAAGTGGACGGCTGTCGCTTCAACAGGCACCGCCATCTTGCCCTGCGTACCCCCCTAAAACCTCCTTTGGTAGGGGGGTTTTGCCTAGTACCTTTAGGATGCAAGTTAAGAGCTGGGCCCAAAACTCCCAAAAAGGCTCAAACCCGTTTGCTGTGTAGTAGTCTCCCACCGAGCTACGCCGGCGCTTGAAACCTCCTTGCAAACTGACCCTATGCAGCCTTAATGTTGGGTAAGGAAGCGCGTTAACATGTGTAATAAAGTGTTTTAGAACAGTAAAGTAACAACCAGGCGTCACACAATGCGAATTGTGTAACAAGTGGGTCGTTGAATGCGCCGAACCGTTACAAAAGCGTCAGACATTATTCTTCATCGTCGTCAGCCACAACATCAACAATGTGCACATAATGTCTTACAAGTGTGTAGCGGGTACCACGCTTCTCCGAAGAATGACGAATAATGGCATAGTGTACGTTTCTCTCCTACACAAAAAAAATATGATGATTTACGGCCTAGTGGGTACCATGCAAGTGGGTTAGCATGGTATCAACTACGCCATCAGTTGCCCCAAGAGAGAGAGATGGGATGCGGAAATGCAGGGAGGTTAACCGGAAATCAAATATCTGGTTGGCTACCCTGCACTGGGGAAGGGGAAAGGGGAGACAGAAAAGTAAGGAAGAGAGGAATGAGAGAGGGAGGGAAGCAGAAACACACACACAAACACAGGATTGTCACAAGCGTTCAACGAGGCGGATCGCTCGCAGGAACTTCAACAGCGCCTTCGTCACTTTCAGGCGTGAAGCTCGATCTCCCCGGCATTTCAAGATCGACTTCTCAGAGAGAGGCTCGTCGTCGAGTCGCGCAAACACTGCTGCGAGGGACTGTCTCTCAAAAGAGTCTGTAAAAAAGGCTTTGAAAAGGCTGCTGTTCCAGCTGTCGCTGTGACTGTGCAGAGCCTTCCGCTCAAGCCTGGCGGTTTCTTTATAGTGTACGCTTCGACGACCTCCCTTTCTGTCTGCTTGCTCGACCTCTGCACAATTTCTGTTTTTTTTTAAACACATGATTGCACTGGCACGTGCTGCAGTGCGTCTCCAGATGCTCCGGAGCTTGTTGGAGACCAAAACAACAGAACCTGCTGATCTAATTGACTATCGTACGGCGCACCTGCTGTGCACTACCATGCTGTTATGGAAAAAGCATCGTTTTGATGAACTATACAATTTATTGTTGCGTTTTTCTGGGGGGATGTCTTTACTGCCTCAATAGAAACTATTTGTTCACTATCTTAAAGATTGTCTAAAGCTCCTTCTGTCTTTACTATATGCTGCTTGAAATATTGGTTAGCCGTTTAAGAAAGGAGGCATTCAGAACATTTAGGTTGGTTTATAAGAAGGTTAATCACCAACTAAAAAGTTTCCATAAAAAAAAAAAGAGAACGTTCAGATGTGGTATTTTTTTTTATAAGAGCTATATCCAGGAAAATTTCTCGGATTGTGAAGCATGACGAGGTTTCTTTCACCGTTAAAGCATTCGTAATCAAAATGGGGTAAATTCTGACTGTGGAGGGGGCTTTGAAAAGCAATATAGAATAATATTCCGCCAAATCCTGCAACATTGTCAATCGTACTGAGCCGGACCCAATAAAGCAGCGCTGCTTCAGCAATTATGTCTAAGACAACCAACAAGGTCGCATACAGTCTTTTTCATTTGTATGCTAGTTTCTTCGCTATCGTGTTTTCGCCACACAGTTATTTTTTAGTGAGTTGATACTTACTAAAGAACATGATATCGCATGGCAAGACTCGAATGGAAAGAGTAAAAGGCCGACTTTCCTGCTTCGATCACCCTCTAGGTGTTTCCTTTCGAATTTTGCGCTACCGTATGATGTCCTTTCGCTCCAGTACGGTATACACGAAATGGAAGGCAACTGAAATTATATTGTGCACCTATATATCCCTTGAATAAGAAGAGGAAGTGCTCCTAAATAGCAAGGCATAAAACCGTGCATAAAACAAGCGAAGAAAAATAAGAGCTCAAGGACTTCTTAGATGCCTCCAGTAGATGCATAGAACATAAAAAAAAAAAAAAAAAACACTCCCGACAGTCCAGAACAGTGCGCCAGCCGCCATGAACAATCCATCTTTTTCTATTTCTTTCAGCCCCATTGCGCTTATGCAACAAAGACGAAACAAATGAAAGCACAAATATGGTGTTAATTTTGTCGCAGAATAGCGCTATATCGGCCAACCGCCGCCATTTAGACTTCGTTTGTGTAACCAATTCAAGCCTAAATGACATCTTTGCGGAAAAGCGCAAAAAAAAGGACGATAGATCAGAGAAGCAGACAAAGAGAGGTGCTGAATAACAACTCAGCTTTATTCCTAAAAAACAAGTCAACATATTCTAGAAAAAAAAAAAACGTACAAAGACCGCGCAAGAGATTTCGGGCTAAGGGAGACGAGGAAGACGGTGTTTGTGTCTCCTTCCCTGATGGCTCACCGTTTGTTTTTTTTTTTGCGCTCTTCCGCAATGACCAAACACCAAGTGGCTTAGCTTACCACACTTCTCCAAATGACATGTTCCAATCTATAAAAGCAAAGTGCACATTTTACTTCTCAATACAGACGATAGTGGGCAATGTAGATTGTAGCCGCAATACAGCTTTGATGTATGGTGGTGACATAAGCCAACTGGCAACAAAGCTGGAGCAGGCCGAACCATATTGTCAGCTCCAAACGATGCTTTTTTTATCCGTTTCAATTACACAGTACTCAGAAAAATCGAACGCCCCTTATATTTTGATGTTTTTGAAATAACCTGACAGCTTGTTGTAAAGTCATCATTTATTCCTTAACATCTTATGTGCACGCCACTGAGAAATGAATTAACCATGGTACCATTTTAATCTCTGTACATCACCTACACATGACAGCAGCGAGCAGCAGACGATGCTGCTTCAGATAAATAAATAAGTAAAATAATGGGCAGAGACCTACACGATTTAGAACGTCTTCGATCTCAAAGCCTTCCAGAAGCACACATCCCGACCCTGTAGTTGAACGCCATCGACATGCGGAAACGTTGAGGAATGCTCGTTTTCCGGGACGCCAGCCTCCAACTGTGCGCAGCAGGTAAACGTCTCAGAGGGTTCATAGGTGGAGAAAGAGAACTAGAGAAAGCGAAAACAGACAGGGGGATACAGTTGTGAGGAGAACTATATGGGGCATACGCAAGGAAAGTAATTTTAACAGAACCAGTTACATTCCATCAGGGTGAGAAGTTTCGCAGATGTATTTCCTGATCCGCTCCTCTTGACTGCTCATGTGACGCGGCGCATAATACGAGCATGCCAGGCGAGTGCGTGGACTGAGATGGAAGAAGAAACATAAAGGAAGAAAAAAAATGCCAGTCATGCAGAACACGCAGTGCAGGAATCGCGTCCTTGCAGCCCCATCCGGCGCATGCTTTCTGCGGTGCCCATTGGAACGCATTTCAATACTGACCACTCCCTCCTGGGAGCGCGTGGAATGCGTGCCGTGCTCGCACCGGCTAATTAATGTGCAGTATGGTGAGCAAGCTTTCTTCTTCGTCCTGCATTTTTATTGGGCGGAGGCCGGTGATCGTGGCTTACGGGGTTATATGACTGTTTAATTCAGACCTGTAAGCTGTACGGGACGCGTCACAGGCTTAGCGAAATCGCGTGAATGTTTGATTCCTCAAGTTTGATGCGACAAAGTGCTACTCACTATGATGACACAAAACGCTACAAGCTATACTGACAGCAGTTTTATTGGACAGAGAATATTTACAAAGGACACACGGAGAAAGAGACACATAAACTTCATTAAATGAATGATCAGTTTCCTGGGTGGACCTCGAATCGGGCATCGTTAATGGCCGATCCCTCTAGTCCAGTACTCCTCTCGCTCTTGCCATGCTCTCGGCTGTCTGAATAAACATTAGTGGGTTGTCGAGGGTGGAGTTGAACAGAAATGCCCCATTGCTCTCTCGTGGCATTCTGACAGAACGCATGGGAGAGTCTAGTTAGACGTATTTATGGTCACCTGTACTTAACCATTATATTTCACTTTAACTAAAAGAGTGCAATTTTTCTTACCGAAACTTGATATTTAGGAAACGAAGGTGTTATAACAGGACCTGATTCGAAGTAATTATACATTTATTTAGTTATTTGGTTACATTTATGCAAGAAAAAATTGTGCGCTAACGTCACACATCGCTTCACACGACTACGCGAATTCCAGCAATGAAAAACGCGGCCGCCACTTTTGTTGGTCATTCTATCTTTGTTTCGCGGCCATTTCTTGCCGATTACAATTTCGACTTGCTCGAGCTTATTTGCTGCTAATAGTCTTTTTTTTAATTTAAGGTGAATTGATAAGTTGGTAGGTTTGATAGAAATAGTTCACGCTTAGAGGGTGGCATACTTTGCCTCTGGACACAAACAGCAAACTTTTCCGCTTTTGCTATCGTGCGTGATATGATACCTCAAGTGCTCTCTATTTTTGATCATATGAATGTGATATAAAAGAGCAGCATGTGCAATTCTACTTTCATATAAACGGCTCGTTCCGGAGTCACCAACAGTATGTGCAAGAGTATTTGGGTAGCTCATCGTTTTTTTTTTTTTCGTTTATTTTCCGCAGTTCAACGGGACTGCGAAGCAGCCGAAAGGCTAGGTCTTTCGGTGACAGCGTGGGAGCGGCCCACTTCGGGCTAGGACACTAGCGCGACCTATTGAACATTGCCTTGCAAAATATCCTTCAGTATCTTCAGTATCAAATAGCCATTTTCAAGTGTTTCGTAGATTGTGCTGTTCATCCAGTCTCAGAACACGAAGTTTGTCTTCGAAAAAAAGCAATGAAACGGTACTGGCCAGCGAGGGAGAGAAACCTATTTTAGCTAGCTATAAAGGCTCAGTCTAATAGATAGAAGTGAGAAAGAAGTAGAGAAAGAAAGAAAGAAAGAAAGAAAGAAAGAAAGAAAGAAAGAAAGAAAGAAGGAAAGAAAGGACGGAAGAAAGAAAGAAAGAATGAAAGAAAGAAAGAAAGAAAGAAAGAAAGAAAGAAAGAAAGAAAGAAAGAAAGAAAGAAAGAAAGAAAGAAAGAAAGAAAGAAAGAAAGAAAGAAAGAAAGAAAGAAAGAAAGAAAGAAAGAAAGAAAGAAAGAAAGAAAGGATGAAAGAAAGGAAGAATGAAAGACACAGAAGAAAGAAAGAAAAGAAGAACGAGAAAGTCAAGGGGCTAGAAATTTACCTTCCATTAAGTTCACTGATTAGCCTTCTTTTTTTATTTCACGCCTCTGTGCTCTGACGTTGCCATTACCATGCCATGAATTTGGCATCAAAGCAATTTCGGTTTGAGTGCGAAACTCACTGCAGTTAATGACTATGAAGCGTCTCTTTGTGCAGGCTCGCACAGTGTGCACTGCTCTACATTGCTTTTTAGAGACTGCAAATGTATTCCTCCAGAAGACAGCCTTCCTGTAGTGGCCAGTTTTTATGTGGACTTCTCTTTACGTTCATGCCCTTCTCGAGGAGCTATTTCAACTGGGCGCTAATGTTTTATTCGCGTTTTTTTTTCCTGGAGCTTCATCGTACAACTTCCATTACAGCACAACAGTGACTAAATAGCCCAACGGTGCAAGTGAGAGAACACCACAAAGTGCTTTTCTCTTAAGTCGGTCAACTCAACATTGCTCCTTCAAGTGTGCACCATTTGATATGTGCGTTCTAGTTCCTCGATTACAAATCTTTTTGAACGATTTCACTGTTTTTATTTGTGGACGGCTACATGGCTTTTTAAACATGATCCGAAATATATGCACTACCAACGTAAGTGCTGTGTTAATTGTTTTCTTCCTTTTAGAAGCGTTTTTTTTTGGTGCCGTATAGTAAGCAGCATCCATTTATTTTGTGTCATGTATTTATCGCTTTGCACCCGGAAACAACATCATCAGTACATCGTAAACGCCACAGCTAGCTTGTGTTATTCTTGTTTTTCAGAAGAAACGTAATGTTCGCAGAGATTTGGAGCCACCTTATTATTTAGTCGCTGCGCTTTTCGTTGACAATAAGAAGTATTTCGATACCTAATGTCAAATGAAGAAGCATTCCTAAATAGGGTTTCTGCACACAATACCTCGAGTAAGTTAATTAAACCTGCTAATTGGGCAATTTAAAAGAACGCAAAAATAATACTGTGAATTACTACAGGCGATAATCAGCAATTGGCACTGGACTCGCGTCTTCATAGAGTGCATCGGCATATTTTAAATGCGAAGCATTTCTCTTAGCGAACTTCGGCGACTTTGAGCGTATCTATCTATCTATCTATCTATCTATCTATCTATCTATCTATCTATCTATCTATCTATCT
This sequence comes from Rhipicephalus appendiculatus, assembly GCA_030522465.1. Classification (NCBI taxonomy): domain Eukaryota; kingdom Metazoa; phylum Arthropoda; class Arachnida; order Ixodida; family Ixodidae; genus Rhipicephalus; species Rhipicephalus appendiculatus. The sequence goes on along the minus strand of JALIZH010021307.1, from coordinate 7,825 downwards.
ATCTATCTATCTATCTATCTATCTATCTATCTATCTATCTATCTATCTATCTATCTATCTATCTATCTATCTATCTATCTATCTATCTATCTATCTATCTATCTATCTATCTAGCTAGCTAGCTAGCTAGCTAGTTATTAGCTAGCTAGCTAGCTAGCTAACTAACTAGCTTAGCTAACTAACTAGTTAGCTAACTAACTAGCTAGCTAGCTAGCTAGCTAGCCACCTACGACTTTGTGCTCTCCAGACCGTATCGTTAATGAAATTTATACCAAACTTGGTATGGCATAACATGACTGTATGACGGCGCGTCGTCCTGTCTCCTTCGTGCCTGTCTGTTGTGGGTTTTTTTCGTGCTTTGTTTAAAACATGAAGTTTGATAGTGCATGACCTGACTGTGTGACTAACATAAATGACAAGTGGTAATATAAAAATCATGACATGTCCTGTAAAGCATAATTTGCATGCCACGTTCATGGCGCGCTCTCGACCGTTTCGCTAGCTTGATATTCACAAATATTGGTAGTGCGTGACCTGACAGTAGGAGGAACAAAGTGGCAGGTAGTAACATGAAAATCATGACATTTATGTCATGTACAACGCCATTTACATGCCACGCTCATGGTGCGCTTGCGTCCAGTTCGCTAGCTTGATATACACCAAAATGGGTATGCCGTAACGTGACTGTATGACGAACATAAATCACAGGTCTTAACATGTAAATCATGATATCATGTTAATGTACAGCATGCTTTGCTCTTTGTTGGCTGCTTCGCATTCGGTGGGCGTGGCCTGGCTACTGCGCGTGCGTAGCTTAGCAAGCTGGTGCTGCCGTGGCGTAGCCAGGGGGTGGCACACCGGGCACGTGTCCCCCCCCCGAATTTTTTTTTTTTTTTTTTTGCCATGGCATGCAGAGCGAAAAATGACCACTTCAGGGCGGTGCACCCCCCGAAATCAAGAAGGTGCCCCCCCCCCCCCCTCCCGAAAAAAATTTCTGGCTACATCCCTGCTGGTGCGGTATCTGGTCGCTAAACGACGCGATGCTCGCTTTCTCTTTGCTTGTATCTTATTTTAAATGCGAAGCATTTCTTAGCGAACTTCAGTGACTTTGAGCGTATGTATCTATCTAGCCGCCTACGACTTGGTGTTCTCCTGGCCGTTTCGTTAATGGGATCTATACCAAAATTGGTATGACATAACACGACCGTATGACGGGAACATAAATGACTTGGTCATATCATAAAAAAATTAGGCAGATCCCAAGTATCACGGGAATCGATGTTATGCGAAGCATGCGGACGTAAGGTGACTGGGTTTAATTTTTTTATTGAGCGGAATGTTACGAAAAGGCGCTAAAGAGATGTACAAATAATGCATGCACGCACAGACATAAGTTGAACAGTTACATATGTTTCATATAACCAGTTGTTTACAGTTGTGTAACGAAGCCAACAGATACATGGGTATTGCGAACACGAGAAGCCGTAAGCTGATATGTAGCGCTTGTGCTTGCGAGGATGGTAGCCTAGGGACAGGCTACGTAGACCAACTACAGTGGTTGGTGCTTAAGGTATACAATTGACGTTAACCCGACATGACGACTTTCATCATAATAGTACATATGTAATGTTTTTAGAATTAGATAGCCAGCGCTGCAACCACAATTGAACGTTTCACCAACATTAAACCTGCGTAGCGTCTTTTTCTAAAGCAGTTTCGAGACCTCTAGTGGCTCTGAGTAGAATACTTGACTGCCACACAGAAAGCTTGGGTTCGATTCCTGCTGGGACTCTGATTTCTATTCTTTGCATTCGTTGGGTCAACGCCACCGATGTCAGTTTTTCTTAACGCTATCGCATTTGAATTACCAGTGTCAACGCCGCCGATCTCAGTTTTTCTCAACGCTATCGCATTTAAATGACCAATGTGTGTCCTCGCCGTTCCTGGGTAAGTATAAATTGTCAAACAGCTGTGGCGCATACCCGCATACCGCAGCCCGTAGGTATACGGGTATGAGCCACACGTGTCTGGAGAAGTGAGTTTGACGACGTACGCGACGGGAATTTCATGTTATTCAAGTCACGACCAGCCAGTCGTATTCTTCAAAATCCTCTTAGCCCCGATACTAATTTTGGTCGACCTCAAGTTAAGGAGGCGATCACCAGAGCATCCAGACGTAGGCGGCTAGATAGATAGATAGATAGATAGATAGATAGATAGATAGATAGATAGATAGATAGATAGATAGATAGATAGATAGATAGATAGATAGATAGATAGATAGATAGATAGATAGATAGATAGATAGATAGATACATAGATAGATAGATAGATAGATAGATAGATAGATAGATAGATAGAAACGTTCAAAGTGTTTGCCGTACGCAAAGGAATGCTTCGCATTTAAAATCATGACTTACTTGTCAGGAACAGCCTGGATGGCCGTGGTGCTCAAGCGGCAGCTTCGGCAACATGGTATATACCAAAATTGCTATGACGGGACATTTCTCTATGACTAACATAAATGACAGGTGGTCAAACGAAAATCATGACATCCATGTCATGGACTACATGACTTACATCCCACGCTCATGGTGCGCTCACAGCCGTTTCGCTAGCTTCATATACATCAAATTTGGTATTGCTCGATGTGACTATATGACGAATATAAATGGCAAGTGGTAATATGAAAATCATGATATGTCATGTACAGGTATCACTTGTACGCTAATGGGGCGCTCGTGGCCTGTTCGTGGGCTTGATATACACTAAATTTGGTATTGTGTCGCGTGAATTTATAACGAACATAGATGACAGGTGGCAGCATGAAAATCATGGCATGGGTGTCATTTACGGCATGTATTACATGCCACGCTGATGGTGTGCTCGCGGCCCTTCTCGCTAGCTTGATATACAGCAAAATTGGTATTGCGTGACATGGATGACGAACATAAATGGCAGGTCCTAACATGTAAATCATGACATGCATGTTATGCACAGTATGATCTGCAGCTTGCTGGCTGCTTCGCATTATATCGATTCCCACAATGCGTGGCATCTACCGGTTTTTCTCTGCATTTATTTCTTTCTTCTTTCTGTCCTACGCTTTACTGTCTCCCTTCCTCTTTTCCCGCCTACTCCCCATCACATCTCTTCACCTCACGCTCACTTAGCTTTACCACCACGTTCCTACACTATGCTATTCAGAGATATGCTATGCTCTCTAAGCAAGCCTGGATAGCTGAGTGATTAGGACGCTCGCCTTCGGATGGAGGGTACGCGGGTGCCAATGCCGCCTCGTGACGAATATTAATCGGCCAGGATTTCTGTGTTTCCCTCTTCTCGATATCTTTCTTTTTGCGTCTCTGTTTATTTTTCTCTTTCTTTCTCTCTCTGTCTACTCGCTTTCTCATCAATCAGGGTTATTAATGGTAACGCCGGAGCGGCGAGTAGTGGCATTTGCCCAAATGCTCTGGCATACACGCGTTCATGATTATGATAGGATTTTTCGGAGCAGGGACGTTTTAACAGCGAAGTTGTTTAAGCTAGCCGTAATATGTACGGCCTATCAGAAAACTATCATCATCTTATTGAGTATATGTTCCACTGTACAGCCTACCAGACAACTCTCATCATAAAGGAGAATGTGCCACAGCAAATTGGGTGAATCCCACCACTCATCACTGCTCCACTAAAAATTAAGAAGGCAACAGTCGGCGCAACAAATGGCTGTGGAAGTGATGGCGTCGAGCCGAAGACCCCGAGTATGTACAACGAGAGAATACTAGAGAACGGGAAAGGCAACGGCGGCTCCGAGAAGACTCCGAAGCGATGGAAGGCCTACGCGAACGACGACGTGCCCGTAGATCTGTGACAGGTGCGACGCTTGGTTTCAGCGCGAATTTTTGTCTCCGGAGTTTGGACAACCCGCGTCGTTTCTGTGGCTGTCTGTGGTTGAACTCGAACCTCTGTGCATTTAGAATCAACGTAGAAACAACCTAGCATCACCTAGCTAAAACCTAGCAGCAACCTAGAAACAACCTAGAGCTTGCATCTCCTAGTTACGGCCTATAGAAACAAGCTATAAGCAACCAGAGTCGTCCAGTTCGCTGTTTGAAGCCTTGCGCGGCTTTGTGGAAGTTGCAGCGATTTTTCTGCTAGCTTTACCAGCTTTGCTTTTCAAATTTAAGCTTGGCGAATACAAGTAACTGTGTTACTTAGATTGGAGGAGTATAGGCATCCTTGTGCAAACTTAAAAACTGCAAATACTTACGGTTTCAAAGAAACCTGTATCTGAAACAGCGTTTAAGTAAATCATTTATCATTGTAACTGTAATTTATTGGAATGAGTTCAAGAGCATGACACAGTGACTTTAGTTGACGAGGACCTTTAAAGCTGTTTAATACAACGGAGGGTGCAAGTCACTAATTGACACAGAAATAAAAAAAGATACAGAAACCAGGGTTGATATTCCAGAAAATGCCAATATTTGGTGTTACCCTCCTGCATGCATAACGAAAGCAAGCATAGAATTCTTACACCATGCAGTGTACATTCATGGCACACGGCGATGAGTAATGGAAGATGCGTATTCTTAAATGTGTGCATAAATCGGGAAGACTACAGATGTCAAAAACAATCCTCCTGGTCAATCGTTTAAAGGTAACTGATGTTTTTTGAGGCCCGAAGCAGCAGTAAAAACATAATATCACACACTGCTTTTCTTTATGGACCTTTGAAAGGGCGTAATGTTGAAGCAAAACGTGTTTCGAATGTTACGTAACACCATACGTGCAATATTTCTCTATGTACATACCCTTCGCCCTTAAAGAAAATCTCGAAATAAAGAGAGCCTCGGCGCAGACATAAATAGGGTACACGTTAGCAGCGCCCTGCCCGGCAGAGCTTTTGGGTGACGTGGGGGCCTTGTTCGTACAGGAAGGCGAAGGCAGATTGTGATGGATGATGCGGCCAATGTTTCTTCCTCTGAGGTCTCTACTACGGGAGCTTCCTTTCTCGTCTATATCGGTTCGGCCGCTGAGTGCACTCCTGAAATCGATATAGGAGCCGAGCAATGGTTGTGTTCTCTACTATGGGCCGATTATTAATGTGTTCCAGTTAGCTGTTATCCCCACGCATGCAGCCTTTTTTGCGGCAAGTTCAAACTTTTTCTCTTTCTACGCTTTTCCTTCGCTCGCCTTGTTCCAGCCTTCCGATGATTGCTTTTTACTTATCGATTAGGCGTTTTCTGTGAAACTTTCCCGCACTTTAAGAAGTAATTTATCATGGTATTGTCAGTACCACAGCTGTAATATTGATCTACCATACTGATTACGGGGCGGCGGAAACGATTCTCATACAATTTGTATTTCTCTCGTGACGCTGCTTGTGCACTTGCGACAAAATGATTGTAGTGCCGTAGCTTTCGTGTGATTCGCTGTGCACGGTGGTTGTGTCTTGTGTTGTTTCAATGCCGTTGTTATTTAGATCCCTGCCTCTATAAATGAAAGCCCATCGCAGGTTTTCAAGAAAGGTATTGTTTCGTTCATTATGTTCTATGCCTAAAATCAATCCAGCTGGTTTAAACGTCGTTTTTTTCAAAATACCTTTTTTGTTTTATTGGCGTTACGCTATTCTTTTATTGTGTAAAGAGGCACTGAGAAAGACGCAGTACAATATTTCGTTTTGAAGCACAAATTGATTTTGAGGTGATACTTTGATATGATTGAAACAATCTTTAAAAAATGCGAGTAAGTTACCACTGAAGAACAATAATAACTGCAATTTATAGTCACTAAGACGGTAAAAAATGGCTTCGATCCCGCCCTGCGAAAGTGAATGTCCAGCGAAACTGTATCAAATACCATGCCGGCTGATGGGCAGGTTTGTGGTTTATTCTATTGGAATAATGGTAGTTATAATCGCTTTGTAGTCACTGTGGTAGACTGTGATTAGTTCCGGGACCATTTTCAGCCAGACGAGTTTGATCCTATCATCGAGCATCGTAATCAGGCTACTCTTCTGCTGTCTTTTTTCGTGTTCTACATATGGCAGTCATACAATAAACTAAATAAGTTGCCAGAAGGGTCTTTCTTTTATGTACTAAAGGCGGAAACACACGTGGGGAGGAGGAAAGGCGTGTCGACTTCCTTCGAAGCCCTCGTGTGAAGTTCAAAACAGCTTCAAATTAAGCCTGATTATGCTTGCAGTCTTTGTTTAGGGCTCTGTCCGAAAGAAATCGTCGTCAGAAAAGCAACAGACAAAGGGCTTTGGTTAGTTAATTTGTACAAAAGTCAAGTGGTCAGTCATTTTCTTTTTCTCCAGGATGTAGCTGACTGTTTTCTGAGAACTGTGGGGAGTACTGCCGGGCTTTATAGTTACGCCAGAAAATGTGTAAGGACCAATTCAGGGGCATATAAAGTAAGCGCTTTCGTCTCTTCGTTTCCCGTCGGTGCGATTTTCGTTAGAATATTTGACTGAAGTTCCATTTGAGAAATTGTAAAGAGACCTCATTAATATAGCGTTGGATCTGCGACTGCAGCGCGAACTATTCTGTGCAGGCTCAGGCAAGGAGGCTCTGTAACCAGTTAGAAGGAAGCTTGTAGCGCCACTGATTAAAAGATGATGTTTTCAATTACACAGGTACATTACCAGTGAGAACATGGTTGGAAGAAAGGGTTGATTCGTACTACGGGGTACACATTGTTTCTTATTCAATAAACAAGAAACAATGGAACATGTGTTTATAGACTGCTGGAGCTGGGCGTTTTTCTGGGACGTGTTGATGAGAACCTTCAAAAATTAGTTTTTGTAAAATCCACATGGAATTAGTTTTCTGTCTGTTCAAAATGGGAAAGAGTACCTTACGACCTTCCTATGCTACTGGGCCTTCATAGTGTACGGCAAACCCGAAGCGTATTTCGCTACGCGGATGTGGAAGTGAAAACATTGCGGGAACTTTTTTCCATAGCTGTGTCCCGTTTTCTCCAAAGTGTTCAAAGTGTCGATGTGTAACACACGTGGAAAGGGCAGAAGCATTACAAGGTCACGGGTAGGACCTGTACTTCCCATGTATTTTAAGGCTTTACCCATTTGCTCGGACAGTACTATATGTAAAGCATTTGTGTTTTTTTTTTCTCATTTTATTCTTTGGCCTCTCTTCTTGCAATGGAGCTAGAATTACAACCTAATTTCATGTGCTCACATTTTTCAAATTTTTAGCAAAGAGATTGGTTTTGGTGATTTAGTTTTAAATAAAACTACTAAAATTGAAAACTCTATCTCCTACCTGGGCCATTCTAGTTTTGTATCATTGTATTGGGGTTTACTTTATTCCGGTAAAAGTTCAGCATTCACTCTTTTCAAGTTGTTCTGATAATGAGGCAAATGTAACAAAAAAAAATTCGGCAGATCCCAAGTACCATGGGAATCGCTGTTATGCGAAGCATGCGGAGACAAGGTGACCGGGTTGTAATTTTTTTATTGAGCGACCCGTTACGAAATTAAGCTAAATATATGTACAAATGTTGTACGCACAGACATATGTTGAACCGTCGCATATATTTTTATGTTACCAGTTGTTTACAGCAGCGTAACGATGCCAACAGAGACATCGGTATTACCAACACCTGAAGCGGTAAGCTGATATGTAGCACCTGTGCTTCGGGGATGGTAGCCCTGGATATTGCTTCGTAGACCAACTACAGTGCATGGCGCTTAAGTATACAATTGGCGTTAACCCGACATGACGCCTGCCTCATAGGAGTACACATGTAATGCTTATGAAATTATATAGCCAGCACTGCAACCACAATAGACGTCTCA
>JALIZH010021306.1:0-37465 GCA_030522465.1 Rhipicephalus appendiculatus | reverse complement strand
AAAGATATTGATTTTTGCTGGATTACTTAGACTTACTCTGTATAAAAGTGTTATTTCCGTGCGCTTTTGCTTTCTCGATATATTGTTCACGCTTGAGGAGGAGCAAGAAGATTAAGAAAAGGCAGGATGGCCGACCAGACGCGCGTACGGTTTCCTATCCTGCATTGGGGCTAGGGGCAGAAGGGTATGAACGATAGAAAGAAATGAGGATACAAAAAAAAAGAACCGGTAGAGGTTAAGCTGTCTGAAGAATACAAACCAGGGATCACAGGGCTTCAGCCGTATGCGGGTATGTGCCACAGGTGATTGACAGTTTAGACTACCCAGGAACGGCGAGACAAACATTGGTACTTTTAGCGCGAGAGCGTTAAAAGCTGACGTCATCAGCATCGTTGACCGGACGAATGCAAATAATAAATGTCAGGGTCCCAACAGGAATCGAACCCAAGCATTCTGCGTGGCAATCAAGCATTCTACCACAGAGCCACGCCAGGTCTCGGAACTGGTTTTCGAATAGACCCTAATGTTCGTGAAACGTCAATTGTCGTTGCAGTGCTGGCTATCCAATTTTATAAACAATGCATATGTACTCCGATGATACAGCCGTCACGCCGGGTTAACATCAATTATAGTAAAGCGCGATCCACTGAAATTGATATATGTTGCAGTGCCCAGGGCTACCATCCTCGCGAGCACAAGCGCTACATATCAGTTTACCGCTTCTGGTTTTGCTAATGCCCATGTTGCTGTTGGCATCTTCACGCAACTGTAAACAACTTGTTATGCAAAACATATACGACTGTGGAACATATGTCTGTGCGTACAACATTTGTACATATCTTTAGCGTAATTTCGTAACGTTTCGCTCAATAAAACATTACAACACAGTCACCTTCCCTCCGCATGCTTCGCATAACATCGATTCCCAAGGTACAGGCGTGAGCAAAAGTGTGCAGACCACGGGATCGCGTGGCCGAATGCATCGACGCGCCATCTAGGGACGTGACGCCTGCTGCGGAGCGCATGCGCGTCCCGTCGTATCAGTTGGCCTCTCATGCCGATCTGTCTGACTCGGTTACGGCGCTCGTAGCCAAAACTACAACTGGGCGTCGCTTTCTTTGCTCCATAGAATCTGTGCCGTTTTTTTACGTAGCGGCTGCGACGGGGCCGGTTCAAGCGCCGGGCTCGCGTCGTTTTCTACACCGGTTGATTAGCCGAAGTAAGCATAGCTAGCATCGCATAACCTGATGAAGCGAAGCACACAAAATAGAGTACCTCGGGCGGGCTTCGATGTCACACATATTAATCACTAATAATTATAATTAGTGTTAACGCTAATCATATTGAATTTAGCTTAATGAGACTCGACTCAGTCAGGAGCAATTAGTATATTCCTGAGCTTCGATTCTCTGAGCTCACGAGAATTCGATTTCAATTACTTTCATTGGGTTTAATGAGATATTGCCTAATGAGACCTAATTATGATTCGATTAGTTTGATGATGCCATGATCAACCACGCTTAATCAGATTTATCTATACTTACCTTGGCGCTGCCTAATTAGCTTAGTTATGCATAATTAGCGTAATTATGTCACGTGAAACTTCATTATTTAGGGTGTGTTTGGTTGGATCTCAGGCTAATTAATCAGGCATAATTCATACTCGCCTTAACTAAGACTAATTAGGCGTAAATGAGCTTAATTAGTTTGGAGTCGATAAGGAGTAATTAGTATCTTCCTGGGCTTGGCTTCTCTGAGCTCATGCGGAAGTCGACTTGGATTAATTGGCCGCGGTTAGGTTTGCCTTATTTAGGCTAATTTCGCTCGGCTAAATTAAGAGATAGCATGATCATCTATGCTTAATTAGATTTCGCTATACTTACCTCGACTCATCTGGGCTCATGGAAGCTCAACTTCGCTTAACATGAAAATAGCAAGCTGGACTAGACTTAATTAAACCTACTTATGCTTGGCTTTATTAGGTGATACCGTGCTCAACTATGTTTGATTAGTTTCGGCTACACTTACTTTGACTTAACTAGGCTCATTTAGCTTAACTTGGGTTAACGAGACAAAGGCAAGCTGGGCTGAGAAAACTTAATTTTGTTGTGTTTGGCTTCATCAGGTTATGCGATGCTAGCTATGCTTAGTGCGGCTAATCAACTGGTGTAAAAAACGACGCGAGCCCGGCGCTTAAACCGGCCTCGTCGCAACCGCTACGTAAAGGCACGGTATAGATTCTGTGGAGCAAAGAAAGCGACGCCCAGTTGTTATTTTGGCTACGAGCGCCGTAACCGAGTCAGACAGATCGGCATGAGAAGCCAACTGATACGACGGGACGCGCATGCGTACTGCAGCAGGCGTCACGTCGCTAGATGGCGCGTCGATGCATTCGGCCACGCGATCCCGTGGTCTGCACACTTTTGCTCACGCCTGTACGTGGAATCTGCCGAATTTTTTGTTCTTTTACTGTGCGCTGTTTATTGTTGGTTTCCTTCATTGTATTCCATGTAGTCTCACTTTTTGCTTTTTTTAAGTATGTTGTATTAAAAATGTAACCCACTCTCCGCTGTAGTGCCCTCGGCCCTGAGGGTACTGAAATAAATAAATAAATAAACAGTAGTGGGGCCGGGCATGTGTCATTGTCTTACAGTGGAACGTGATATACCTTCGATGTTATCACTCCCTGTTCACTCATTTCCTTTTTGTCTTTCCAGGCAAACCCGCTTAACAAGATATACGAGTACGTGGGGCAGCTTTCGTACGAGTTTCGCATCCGCTGTAAGAAGGCATTGGACTGCTACGAGACTGCTTGCCACGTGCAAATACAAGGCATGTCAAGTGCATAATGTGAGAGTGCTGACTTGACTTGACACACCACTTTTACACCCCGATTGCGAGAGCTAACTCTTCAAGGTTCCAAGCCTATACAGAAATAACAGCCCAAGAACTACACCGTCTTTTCTATACCGTCTGAATGGCATGCAGCGTTTAAGGTTCGAATCCTGCTTAGGTGGTGACTCGTCCTGTAGAGAAGTCGGCATACCGCAAACCACCTCAAAAGACTAGGACTGCCATCAGACAATGTGTTGGAAAGCACAGCGGTGTTCATCTTTCACTTCAAGAAGTTTTAAACAGAACTGCGTACTTCAAAAGCGTCGCTCCAGAGCTCTTGTGGCAAAGCTTAACTGAATCGGCAGTATGAAATATTTGAAAACCCGCGCAGTTTGTGATGTGACCGCGTGGATATGTGGCTGAAATGTAAAGCAGTAGGAGACACAAGTGTTTGGGTAGTCGTTTTAATCAAAAGCCTCGCGCTTTCTTTTAATAAATTGACTGAAAAATAAAGAATAATCATTGCATCGTCACTCTGACATCCTTGTTCTGAAATCTTTCTTACGTTCTTGCGTTTTCAACAATTGTTTGTCGTTGTAAGCAGTTAATTCCAATCGCACTATAAGACACGAATGAGTCATCTGCGCACACTTCAGTTATCCGCACTTAGTTGAATAAGCTTTCCAACATGGCGAGACACTACACAATTCTTCGATTATATGTGGAAATATTTCACATTCGCATGTGGTGACCACAGCGAAGTGCCCAATTATTTCGCAGCAAACGATACGGGCGCCCTAGCGATTTTTCAATAATGTCGCACGAGTGTTACCCCAGGACACGGCAGTGTGCAAAATCGGCAAACAGCAATGGGACACGGTTTTCACGACAATTTTCTGAATACGTGATTGTGCAAATAACTCTTACCAGGCAGGCGCACCTTTAAGTAAACGTCGAAACAGCTATAAAAGCAAATAAATCTACGAAAGTGAATCTGCAGTGCTGAAGAATATTTAGGTCTATATTTCCATGCTCGCCCCTGACAGCAAAGACAGCACTCGGTAAATGGCTGTTGCTGCACACTATACGGAAACTGAGGGCAGCTTCATCGGTGAACCAGAAAACATCAAATGAGTCACTTACGGGCGCGAAGCTGGAAAACGCTAAGCAGATGCCGTAAGCATAAAAAATCTGGCATTTCCACGAAGTGAATCATGACGAGTGGGCGAAACACTGGGGATCGTTCTTACCGTAAATCACCCGTGACATTGCCCACTCGCGCTTGTAAATGAGTGACAACGCGTGTGTACAGTATATACAATGTGTTTTTGCCGTTGAGACGCCGCTTCCCGCGTCCTCAACTCCGGCGTAGCAGCTTGTTGTCGGCGTTGCCGTTTTGCCTTTCGCGGGCGAGAGCGCGTTCACGATCGTTTTCATCCATGGCAGAAAGAATGTGTGGTCTGGAACGCGCTTATTCTTCATCGTCATCAGCGTCATCGTCATCGTGTGGCTACAACGGCGCGACGGGAGACAAGCCTCGACCCTAAGGAGCTTCGCCCCTAAAAGCCAAGCATGCGAGTCAAGATCCGGCAATGTGCGCAATGTTGCGCCACCCTCCTCGAGTACAATCCAGCACGTTGGTGGCAGCACTTAATGGTTTCAAATGAAAAGCGTTGGAACTCGAGCCGGGTTCCCGCAGCAAGCGGATGTTAATGGCCACAAGGAAAGAGTTTTTGGCAGTGTGTCATTTTGGCCATAGATATGCCCGCTCCTTTGAAGTATTCATAGGTCAGAGATTGAGTTAAGCATGATACGTTTAGAATATTGTTCAAAATAAACCAGTCGAGAGATAACCATAACAGCAGCCGTCACAGGTGTAAAGTGCGTGTGTGAAACACTACGCTGCATGATTTTCAAGCCACAAATGTACAATTTATCTGTAGGATGGTGTAAGGTAACGGAAACTAATATGCCAAATATTAAGACGTAGGAAAACGCCAGAGTGTATCAAAGATCAAACCGGCGTATCCCATCTGCTGTTATCATTACGAGAATAAAAAATTAACTTTAACAGGTCACGTTGTGCGACGGACAAATAATCGGTCGTCATTTAAAGCGACGGAATACATACCAAACGTAGTCGAAGGCGCAGAGGTTTGTTTGGGATTATGAAACCAAGAAATCTGCAAGCACAAAAGGTAGTCATACCACAAAGAACCGGACATACTTCAGACGCTACTCCTGTAGTGGACCTAAAGATGCTTATTGTGATGATAATGATTAAATAATAAATGAATACTGTAATAAGGGATTGCTAGGATGTTGCACTGCAAAAGATGGGATAGATATTGCTTATTGAAAATGAACATATCAGGGGGGTTACCGAATAAAGTGGGTGCCAGGAAATGGCGTCATCGACTGCGCACATCACTAAAAGATCTGTCTCCGATTTTAAATGCGAAGCATTTCCTAGCGAACTTCGGCGACTTTGAGCGTATCTATCTATCTATCTATCTATCTATCTATCTATCTATCTATCTATCTATCTATCTATCTATCTATCTATCTATCTATCTATCTATCTATCTATCTATCTATCTATCTATCTACCCCCCTACGACTTTGTGCTCTCTTGGCCGTATCATTTAATGGGAATTTATACCAAATTTGGCATGGCATAACATGACGGTATGAAGAACATAAATGGCTGGTCATATCATAAAAATCAAGACCAACTTGCCATGAAAAGTATGATTTACATGCCACGCTCATGGCGCGCTCTCGGCCGTTTCATTAGCTTGATATAGACCAAAATTTGGGATTGAGTGACGTGACTGTATGATGAACATAAATGACAAGTGGTAATATGGAAATCATAACATGTCATGAGCGACATGACTTGCATTCCACGCTCATGGCGCGCTCGCGGCCGTTTCGTTATCTTGATATACACCATATTTGGTATTGAGTGACATGACTGTATAACGAACATAAGTGGCAGGTGGTAACATGAAAATCTTGGCATGCATGTCATCTAAAACGCCATTTACATGCCACGCTCATAGCGCGCTCGCGGCCGTTTCGTTAGCTTGATATACACCTAAATTTGGTATATCGCGACGTGACTGTATGACGAACATAAATGACAAGCCGTAATATGGAAATCATGACTTGTCATGTGCGACATGATTTGCATTCCACGCTCATGGCGCGCTCGCGGCCGTTTCGTTAGCTTGATATACACCAAATTTGGTATTGAGTGACATGAGTGTATGGCGAACATAAATGACAAGTGGTAATATGGAAATCATGACTTGTCATGTGTGACATGACTTGCATGCCACGCTGATGGCGTGCTCGCGGCAGTTTCGTTAGCTTGATATACAGCAAATTTGGTATTGAGTGACATGACTGTATAACGAACATAAGTGGCAGGTGGTAACATGAAAATCTTGGCATGCATGTCATCTACAATGCCATTGACATGCCACGCTCATGGTGCGCTTGCGTCCAGTTCGCTAGCTTGACATACACCAAAATTGGTATATGGCGACGCGACTGTATGACGAACACAAATGACAGGTCGTAACATGTAAAACATGACATGAAAATTATGTAAAGTATGATTTGCTCCTTCCTGGCTGATTCGCATTACATCGATTCCCACAGTGCGTGGGATCTGCCGGCTTTTTTCTTCGGTTTGTGTCTTTGCCGTGTGTTGGTGTATATTTTACAAGGTCATATCCGGCCACGTAAATACCTCATTGTAGTTGTGGTGGACCCCGCCATAAAACACTTCCGTGTTAAAAAAATAGGAAGAAAAATACAAATAAAGAGAAAAAAAACGCAGAATAAACTGTAAAAGAGAACAACAAAGAGAGAGAGGAGAAAAGGAAGAGAAAACTCAAGAGAAATGAAGAAGGCTGCCCAGCTCCGCACTTCCTACAGGCTTGGTACCACTAGCGCGATGCTGCTGTAAATTTTAAATGCGAAGCATTTGTTTGCGTACTGTAAGCACTTTTGCGTTTCTATCTATCTATCTATCTATCTATCTATCTATCTATCTATCTATCTATCTATCTATCTATCTATCTATCTATCTATCTATCTATCTATCTATCTATCTATCTATCTATCTATCTATCTAGCCGCCTACGTCTGGGTGTTCTCGTGGTCGCCTCCTTAACTTGGGGTACACCAAAATTTTTATGGGAGGGTAAGAGGTATTGACGAATCTGTCTGGCTGGTCATGACATGAATAACGTGAAAATCCTGTCGCATACGTCATCGAACCATATCCTGTAGACACGTGTGGCACATACCCGTAGACCACGGACCGCGGTATGCGGGTATGCGCCACAGGTGTTTAACACTTTATGTCTATCAAGGAACTGCGAGGACAGACATTAGTCATTTCAATGCGAGAGCGTTAAGAAAAACTGACGTGGGCAGCGTTGACCCGACGAATAAAAATAATACATATCAGTCTCCCAGCTGGAATCGAAATCAAGCAATCTGGGTGGCAATCAAGTATTCTACCACAGAGCCACGCGAGGTCTCGGAACTGCTTTGGAAAAAGACCCTATGCGGGCGTAATGTTGGTGAAACGTCAATTGTGGTTCCAGTGCTGGTTATATAATTTTATAAACATTAAATATGCCCTCCTATGAGGCAGGCGTCACGTCGGGTTAACCTCACTTGCAAACGTAAGCGCCATCCACTGTAGTTGGTCTCCGAAGCACTATCAAGGGCTATCATCCTCGCAAGCACAAGTGCTACGTATCAGCTTACCGCTTCTGGTGTTGGCGATACCCTTGTTTCTGTTGGCATTGTTACGCAACTGTAAACAACTGGTTATATGAAACATATGCGACTGTTCAACATATGTCTGTACGTACACCATTTTGACTTATCTTAACGTCATTTCGTAACGTTTCGCTCAATAAAAAATTACAACCCAGTCACCTTGCGTCCGTATGCTTCGCATAACATCGATTCCCATGGTACTTCGGATCTGCCAATTTTTTTTAAGTCCCACTTGTCGTCCTTCAATATTAGTGTAGATGGCGCAATAGGAACGCTATTACTAGAACATGACATCGTGTAAGACGATTAATTCTTAATCTCCAAGGTTGTGACGTAGTTCTCTCCCCGCCCTTGCATATCTGCATGGAGACTACCTCACGTACGCTCTGCACGGTGACCGCTTCAGCCACGTTCCTATATCTGCTTATATCACTCGACTGACTACACTAGTTATCTTTTAACCTTTGCAATCCTCTAGACTAGTTCTTGGCTCGGAGTGATACGCTACATTACACCGGCTAACATTGCAGACGAGTTTGCAAAGCAACCACCACATCTGCCAGCTTCGTAAGCCTTCCCTTTCCCAGCAACTGACACTTCCGGCAAAACTTCATCGTACCAAAAGACGCGTAACCGAGCAATACATTGTATTGTGCCGCAGATTTTCACAACCCGTATTCGCCTCCTACGAGGATGACAGCTAGATTCATAGAAAGGCTGTCCTCCCGCATCGCACAAGCGTCCCCGCAAGAAATCCAAATCCTGAATCGAATGAACATGGCCTGGCTTCCGCACCTCACATGCCGGCGGCCCGGTCACTGCCGCCCATCAAATATGCCGCACTCTGGCAGTGTCTGCCAGCGTCCCTGTCTGTCTAGAGCGTATCGCCAGTATCTGCTGCTGGCTCATGGCGACGCAACGTATTTGCCCATGGCTACTGCTTCGCTTCGGTGCCGGAGCGCTCGACTTCGACTACAGTGCGCTTTTAGGGGACTTGGTGGAGATACAGCAAATCCTGTGTCGTCACACCGTGATCCGTGCGTGGCATCTCTTCGGGTCGTGCTACACCTGCCTGATAAGCAACTACACAGATCCGAACTCTCAGGAATCCCAACTGTCAGCGACGTTCTTGGTGCTCTGGCCCGGCCAGCAATTCGCAGCCGCGTTCGCCAGAACGCACCAGGAACTGCTATCCCTCACGACCGCCTTGCATTTCGCCATGCGCGGGGAAAGCGTAGAACTGCTTTCGGAATTTCACGTGGACCTAGGTTCCGCTTACGCAGCGGGTCGCCAAGGTGTTGGCGGCAGATATTTGATTCGATCAAATAGCAGTACAAACACTTTGGCACAGCTATTCTGGCATATCTACGGGCAAGAGCCAGCTGTAGACCGGAGTTCGGACGCGTAATGCCAAGGTAAGACACGTGAAGTTTTTTCCACCTATTTTGACGAGAGCAGGTAAAGATACACTTCTAATTTTTATTATTTTGTTGTAAGTCAGCGAAATTCATACTTTATCCACGCGAATCACCACGTTAAGGTGAAAGCCTTAGATAACTAATCAAACGCAAAAACTGGCCGTTCGCGTCAACAGGAGTGATGCAGAAAATCCTCATCACGGGATGACCTACCCATATGACATCATCACGACCCACAGAACGCGCTCATAATCTTAAAGTGTCAATTGTCACTGATAATAATATCTTACTAATGAGAATTGTAGTCACCTCCTCTTGTCACACACCAAGAGACATTTAACTGTTGTACGTAGCTGACCCCAAGGTCGCGGGTTCGATCCCTGCCGTGGCGGTCGCACTTCGATGGAGGCGAAATGGTAGGAGCTCGTGTACTGTGCGATGTCAGTCCATGTGAACGAACACCAGATGGTCGAAAATTTTGGAGCCTTCCACTACGGCGTCTCTGATAATGATATCGTGGCTTGGGGACTTAAAACCTGAGATATTATTATAACTGCTGTGCGTACCAAATGACCTGACGCTAATCTTAAATTCTCAGCCACTCCGCTTTAAACTCAATGGGATGCTTAGCGTTATTAAACCAAATTTTCTAGCTTGCATACGGAATTCGCGCAAAGTTTCCTGCATTGGGTAACGTATCGGTGAGATAAATATCTGCATTCTTTTAAACGCCACCTAATTTTATAGCGTGGCATGTATTATTATTCTCAAGTTGCAATTTAAGCCCAAAAAATGGGCCCAGATTTTCATTCACAGTTAATGACTTCTCGGCATAGTTGTTTCGTGACGCACCTTGTAAGGTTCACGGACGTGCTCTCGTGAATTATTATTTATGGGACTGTTGCTGCACTAAAAGAAAGTGATACATGCGAAACAGCAATTGTATTCACACTGGATACGCCCCCCTCTCCCCTCCGTACGCGTTGATTCGTGGCCCTATGCTCAGTAAAGACTAAGTTTTAAACGTGACTGCAAGAAAGTCGTCTGCGTAAACGTTAAAAATTTTGAGCTCTGCGAAGATAGTGATATATCACGTACGATTGTAACCAGGTATCACCAACTCGTGAAGGAAAACGTGACTTGCTGATTGCAGTGATAGCGCGCATGCAGTGCTTTATTGTGCAACAAAAATATTTCTTTACATTCGGATATATCACAATAGGTGACACGTCAACGAAATATATAGTTGCATACAAACAACGCAATATTCTGAGACAGACAACCTATTACTCAAATATGCCAGCAACGAAAGCAACTTGCGTTGTGACGCCATGGATATTAATATTCATCGGTAACTGCTGCTCATATACATTTCTAAGGGTTTTTGGCTGACAGAGGAACATTAGGGCGATAACTGCTACCGTTTCACTTGCCAAAACAAGGATATCATAGCGATGCGCACCGCCGAGAGCGACTGCGCATTGAATCTTTAATCTGCTCCCAAATCACAGTACATGGGCGTTCGTTCATTTCACCCCTATTAAAATGCATCTGGGAATCCAAAAATCTGGAATCTCGTATTTCCTTCGCGCTTTTAATACTTTGGCGCCATTGTCTGCCTGCTTTTCGCATTAGGATATTAGCCCGTATATGCTTATTCATGAATTGGCTGTTGACATCAACTGGTCTCTACCTTTGTTTTCACTCTTTCTCTCTAGCAGCTGGTACTTGACAAAGCTTTCCTGTGAGCTTCGCATCCTCTGATGAGACCCTGACATGGCGCACGAAGCCTACGCCTCAGGTGTGATTCTTACCAGACTGCCCGCGACAAACAACTGCACCAAGAAGACTTCTCGAGTGGCTAGACAGCATTAGAGACAAGCCACTAGACATCCTGCCTGTTGCAGCCCGACTTCAAGATCTCCCTCGTCAAGGCGCCAAGTCGAAATGGAAAAAAGAAACGAAGAACCAGGCAACAGCTTTAATAGTACTGCATGAGGGAATACGGTGTTTCTCAAAGGTTTGAATCCTGGGTAGCACATGAAGCCTCCTTTAGCGACGCCGGCATTGCGTAACACATCTTGGAGAATTTGAATGGCTATCAATGTCAGAATTATTGAAAAGATAGCCTTGAATAATCCGTGGGCCCATACGTTATGACGAGCAAAACATGTTCCAAGAACGTTTCCACGAGCCCTCGTGACAGTTCTGAAGGAATCTTCAGCTTAAAAAATTTTGCGGAAAAACGCGAATTTATGACGTGGTCGCAAGGATAGGCGACTGAAATGTGAAAACATCTGAGACTCGATTGGATGGGTGGCCTTTTTTATCCAGTGCACTTGTGCTTTCTTTTAACCATTGACAAAAAAAAATAAAGAAAAATGCCATCGTCGTCAGCGTTTTGACTTCATTCCTAACACTGGTACACTTTCCTAAATCGGCTGCCAATTTTATTCTGTAAAATGTAATTACGCTATCCGCTACAAAATCGTCATGTCGGAATGCATGAATTATACCCGCTGGCGTTCAAAAATTAAAGAACAATTTGTAAATTCAAAAGAGCGTTCGGCGAAAGCCTGTGCCATTGAGACAGGGTCAGTCGGAATGTATCGCGGTGCATGCGTCTCCCTTCTTGCATAAGTGGGCGGATTGTTGCCGCTGTGATGAGTAAGGGGTTTACTCAGTGGGCCCAGGTGGTCGGACGCATTCAAGAGGGCCTGATGAATACAAAGACATTGTTTATATCGGACGAGGACAAGATGACACAAGGAAGAACGTCAGAGTGATACAAGCTTACAGGTATAAAAAGTCTATTGCCGCATGGTTTATGGGTTAGAGATCCGCGTGTGAAAGAAGACAACGAAGATCTGCTCGAACCGCTTGGCTATCGACCCAACGAGCCTAATAAAGCAAGGTTGTCGTCAGAAACGTGACAAGATTGGTGGAGGAGCTGGGTGCAAGGACTCACGACTCACCCCATGCACAAGACCCCGCCCAGTAGCCGGAACACAAGCCCTGTGCCCGTGAACACCCCAGTTCACAGAGCAAGCCGCCGCCAACGAGGCCTACCGCCAGAGACATCGGCACAGCCAACTGACACAGCGACTATGACTTCCTCACAAGCTGCCATGCAGGCTCCTAGACCTTCTACGCCGATCTACTGCACCGTTCAGAACCCCCTGATGCCTAGTCCCTTTCACGGAGAGCAGTATGATGTTGATGACTGGCTGAGTGAGTTTGAACGTGTCGCAGCGATCAATTACTGGGATGACGCCGCAAAGCTCCGGAACGTGTACTCTTGCTTAAAGGACGGCGCCAAAACGTGGTTTCTGAATAGAGATGATGTATTGACATCCTGGCGTGAGTTCCAGCACCACCTTCTAGAGACCTACAGGAGCCCCGACCGCCGCGAACGGGCTGAGCGTGCGCTGCAATCACGCATCCAGATGCCGAATGAGACCGTCACGATGTACGTGGAGGACATGACACGGCTTTTCAAGCGTGCGGATCCTGCTATGGCAGAAGAAAAAAAGCTGCGCCACCTTATGCGTGGTGTAAAGGAACAACTCTTTGCTGGTTTGGTGCGCAGTCCTCCCAAGACTGTAGTCGAGTTCCTTACTGAAGCGGCAACGATGGAGCGAGTACTGCACCAGCGGTCGGCCCTGTTTGACCATCAAGTGAATGCCGCATCAGCTCCCGAATATTCCGCCAACTTTGGGAGCAAGGGCGCCGAATGGATTCGCGAAATCGTCCGCTCTGTCGTCCGTGAAGAAATGGAGAAGTTGTACGGGGCCAGACAAACCGAGATCGGTTCCATCACCAGTGTCATCCGTGACGAGGTCCAGCAGGCGCTACACACCCATCGTTTTCAACCGATTGTCGATGCGGAAACGGCTACTGTGTCTACTGATAGTCGACGCCGTACGTACGCGGAAGCCTTGCAAGCTGCCACGCCTCTTTCTAGCCCAGCAATCCCGATCCAGACAATGCCGCACGTCCTGATCCAGACAATGATGCCGCCAGTCGCGATTCAGTCAGCAAACGCTGGTTTGGACTTCGATGGTCGCCGAGCACCCACGCGCAAGTCTGACCTCTGGCGTACGTCGGACAGACGACCCCTCTGCTACCATTGCGGTGAGGCCGGTCACATCTACCGCGAATGTCCGTACCGACAACTTGGACTGCGCGGCTTCTCCATTAATTCGCCTCGTCCCCAAGTTGGTCAGAGGCCCAGGGAAATAGAAGATTATCTTACCCACCAGCGTCTACCCTTTACACATCAATCACGGTCACCATCTCCGCGGAGGCCCGGAGCCAATAGGCCACGTTTCGAGGCGACGGCACGGGGGGCACTCCCCAAGCCCTCCTCGGGAAAACTGAAGGCAGCGGCCTTCGGGGGGCGAGGTCGCTGGGACTCAAAGTGCGGAAGACCTCCCATCGACGCTTGCACGGAACGCCGACGACATGTCATCAGAATATGAGTGCAGTGCCGGAGAAACGCCGAAAACTACACCTGAACACAGTGACCGAGTGTCACTCGACATACCTGTGCTGATTGACGGTCTTCAGGTCAGTGCCTTAGTGGACACTGGTGCAGACTATTCGATTATCAGCGAAAAACTAGCAACAGATCTCAAGAAAGTGATGACAACATGGAATGGAACGCGTATTCGAACAGCTGGAGGACACGTTGTTACACCGCTGGGTCGCTGTACGGCAAGAGTGAAAATTCGTGCGTCAACGTTTGTGGTCACCTGCCTCGTTCTTCGCGACTGTTCTCGTCAACTCATTCTCGGCATGGACTTCCTTCGAGAATACGGTGCGATCATAAATCTCCGCGAGCGCATCGTGACCTTCTCGACTCAACACGCAACAGATGCGGACGCTGATAACTGTCGTAGACCTGCGTTGCGTGTTGCTGACGACAGTGTGACGCTGCCGCCTCGAGCGACCGTTTCCATGGAAGTCACTTGCGAAGACCTCCGAGACGCTGAAGTGGTCGCCGAAAGCAACTTATCACTTCTGCTGCTCCAAGGTGTATGCGCAGCCCGGAGTGTTCTGCGTGTCCGTGACGGACGGTCACAGATCCTGGTAACGAATTTCAACTATGAGCACCGGCATCTTTTTCGCGGGACCACCGTAGCCTATGGAGACCCTGTTGCCGACGTCACGGAGTGCTTCGCATCCGAGGAAATGAGTGATGGTGAGAAATTTCTTGACCACATCGACGTTAATTCGACGCTGTCAGATGAGAGGAAGGCTGCACTTCATGACCTTTTAAGGGAATTTCAATCTTGCTTTGCCTCCTCTTCTAAAGTCCGTCAAACACCCCTCACGAAGCACCGAATTATTACAGACGATGACGTTCGCCCTATCCAGCAGCAGCCTTACCGCGTTTCTGCCAAAGAACGTGAGGCTATTCAGACGCAGGTAAAAGAGATGCTCGACGATGGGGTTATTCAACCATCCAGCAGCCCGTGGTCTTCGCCAGTCGTCCTAGTGAAGAAGAAAGACGGAACGCTACGAATCTGTATTGACTACAGGAAGCTAAATAGCGTCACAAAAAAAGACGTTTACCCGCTTCCACGGGTCGACGACTCCCTCGATAGGTTACGACATGCGAAGTATTTTTCGTCCATCGATCTAAAGAGTGGCTATTGGCAGATCGAGGTGGATGAACGAGACAGAGAAAAAACAGCGTTTGTAACTCCAGACGGACTTTATGAATTCCGCGTTCTTCCTTTCGGTCTCTGTTCTGCCCCAGCCACTTTCCAGAGGATGATGGATACCGTTCTCGCTGGCTTGAAGTGGCAAAGCTGCCTTGTTTACCTCGATGATGTGGTCACCTTCTCCGAGAGCTTCGAAGAACATCTGAAGCGCCTAAGAATGGTTCTGGAAGCCATTCGCTCAGCTGAACTCACGCTGAAACCCCCAAAAATGCCATTTCGGCTATAAAGAGCTGAAATTTCTGGGACATGTCGTGAGTGCGGATGGAGTTAGGCCTGATCCAGAAAAAACTGCTGCTGTCGCCGCCTTCCCCATACCATCAGACAAAAGAGCAGTACGCCGTTTCCTTGGCTTGTGCGCCTATTATCGCCGATTCATTGCCAACTTCTCGAAGATAGCCGAACCGCTCACGCGACTCACCCGAGATGACGTGCCCTTTACCTGGACAGACGCCGAGACAAAAGCGTTACCCCGTGGCACGGCTTCTGAAGTCGCGAAGTTCTTCGTGCACAACATCGTCCTACGGCATGGTGCACCGTCATGTGTGATCACGGACAGAGGGACGTCATTTACCGCACAAATGATGGAGGAGATCTTCAAACTTAGCTGCACAAGTCATCGAAAAACGACAGCTTACCATCCACAAACGAATGGACTGACAGAGAGACTCAATAAGACCATAGCAGACATGCTGTCAATGTATGTGGACGTACACCACAAAACCTGGGACGAGATCCTTCCATACGTCACGTTTGCGTACAATACGGCAACGCAAGAAACAACGCCATTTCCGCCTTTCCGCCTTGTTTACGGACGCAACGTGCAAACCATGCTCGATGCTATGCTTCCGTGCGATATTAGCGATGAACTTGTTCCAGACGCCGAGCAATACACTCAGTACGCCGAAGAAGCTCGGCAACTGGCTCGCATTAACATCAGTCACCAACAAGATGCAGATGCACGGCGTTACAACCTCCGCCGTCGAAACGTCGTTTACCACCCTGGCGACCGAGTGTGGGTGTGGACCCCTGTCCGACGACCAGGATTATCGGAAAAACTTCTGAACCGTTATTTCGGACCCTACAAGGTTCTGAGACGTATCAGTGACCTTACCTACGAGGTATTTCCGGACGGCGCAGTGTCTTCTCGTCGGCAGCTGAGGCCCGAAACCGTGCACATCGTACGGCTCAAGCCGTACTTTACACAGTAACCCTTGTGCTTTGGCGTTTACTCGTGTGTCACCATCGGCAGTGACTCTGTATTTTTGTTCTCCTGGGTTTTGGTGTATTTACCTGTGTACTCCGGTCGCAAGTGTAGGCGCACCGTTCTTATTTGCCCACACGGGTACTGGTACTCACACTCTCCGGTTCTGTGCGTCTGCATGTGTTTAATCTTTTTTTTTCTTTTGTTTTAAAAGCATCGAGTCGATGCTTTCAAAGGGGGGGACTAATGCCGCATGGTTTATGGGTATGAGACCCGCATGTGAAAGAAGACAACGAAGATCTGCTCGAACCGCTTGGCTAGTCGACCCAACGAGCCTAATAAAGCAAGGTTGTCGTCAGAAACGTGACACTATAGTAAGCTTCCTCTCACGCGAGACGAAAGTCTATGTCTTAACAGTCAACGCGCGTAACTCCCGCGCCACCAAGTTTCCAAGAATACACTCACGCGCACCGTGGTTGCGATCAACGAAGCACCGGGCAACGTGGCGTAGAGTCCGTAGAGGTAGCATGGTGGGAACACGCCTTCTCGTGTAGCTCGCTGGCTCGAGCTCGAAGTCGATGTGCCGCACCACGACGGCTCAAAATAGTTTTCACTCAAAAATATTCCCCACTCATCACACTCCCCCACGCTTCCAGAACGTTGTGTCGCGGATAACATTCGTGTAACGCGACACAACGGCACACGATATTATCACTGGCCACCACCACGACGCACATGCACAGCACTGCAGGTACGTCTATATAGCACAGCACAACCACTGTGGACCTTGGGCTCACGCACCAGCACACCACGGCAGCTCACAACGAGGCGCGCACACACTACTGGCTCTGTTGACACACGTGCGCACACGCAGAACGCACAACGCACGATGAACCCGGTGGGTTTCCCGTTGTCTTCACTTGGTTGTGAAGGCGCCCACTAGGCTCCTGTTTGCCATCGTCAGTACATGTCTTTGTTGTCCCGTCGCTTGAACACTTTGGCCCTGTGACGTCTTCGGCGCGCCTGCGGACGCGACGGTGGAGGTGCCGACGACTGATACGTCTGTGCACTGGGGTGGTCAGTGCCATCGAAGCGTTGCGTCAAGAACTCCTGACTGGGGCAAAAACAGCGGACCATGTTGTGTAGACCCCTGTTGCAGGGCTGCCACTTTCGCCGACGCGGTGATATCTTCGGCGACGTGTACGGAGCCAATGGCACCTCATCTGGTGGGGTAGAGGTTCCGCCGGCTAGCGGCGATTCCGGTCGCGGCGTAGACCATGGCATGGTCGACAGCTGCGGAATTCCACATCGGGTTGTCCTTTCCTGCTGTCTCTTCGCGCACGGCGTCAGGTTATCCCCATTTGCTGCAGCTGGACACTCGCAGCTCGATTCGGTCCTATACGTCCGTGATCGGTTCACCACGGTGACCTGGTGTCGTGTTCCGCGAGGACTTGTCGACGTCTTCGGCATCATTTCCTCGATGTCCTTCCTACTGCTAGTTGCGCTGTTAGCCTTGTTTTGCTTTGCTGTAGGCGTGTCCATCAGCACTGCTCCTGGAAGGTTCCCAACGACGACATCGTAAAGGGTGTCCCTCATGCACAGAGCGTGGACCTCTCCACAAAAAAAAGGTGTGTCCAGGAAGACCACAGCTTTCTGGAGGTAGCGCACCGTGCGGTCAAGCAGCAAGACCGGCCGATATGTGCCCGTTAGCCTTTCCTTTGGCACTATTGACCGTCGCACGACGACCGTGTCGCAGCCGGTATCGCGCAGTACGGTAACCGGCCGCTTGTCCGAAAATCCTCTCGCCACTGGCATATTCTGACTTCCTTCTGATGAAACGCCACTGCTGATTGCGGTGTTGACGACAGGAACCCTTTCTCCATCTTTAAGAATCAGGTATCTTTCGTCTCCTGCAGATTCTTCCGCCGTTCGGTCCACCGCTACCATGCACGACGCTTCTCTCTTGTGCTCTCCGGCAGAAGCATATCTGTCAATGTTATGTCCATGAGCTGGGGAGCTCCCTTTCGTGCGCGACCAACATTCGGCTGCCCTATGTCCCTTCTTGTCGCATAGGAAACAGCGATTGTCTCCCCGAGGTGTCTTCGTTTCATCCGCTGTCAAACCGGAGCCGTGGGCCGCTTCCTTCTCAGGCCGCTCTCTACCAAAGTTCGACAACGACTGAGCCTTGACGTAATTGTCGGCTGCCTGGGAGAGTTCCTGAATGGTTTGGCAATTTCTCTCCTTCAGGAAAACCCTTAATGCGGGGGAACAGCCCTTGACAAATTGCTCAGCAATCATTAACTCTCTGAGTCCTTTAGAGTTTTTCTCCACCTCCGCGAGCTCTAACCAATGATCGAAGTACCCCGACAGCCTCGACGCGTACTGCTTGGCGGTTTCTCTATCTTCGGGCTTTGCAATACGGAATTTCTCCCGTTACCCGTCCGCCGTGTACAGAAACCGTTGGAGGAGTGCCCGTTTCAGCGTGTCGTAGTCCAAGGCAGTGGTCGGGTCCATGCGTCCGATTACAGTCAAAGCCTCCCCGGTCATGCAAAGGCTTAATGAAAGCGCCCATTTCTCGCGCGGCCATTCCTGACAGGTGGCGACACGTTCGAAGCGTTGTAGGTACGCGTCTAGGTCGTCCCTCTTCTCATCGAACGGTGGTATCAGCTTGTGGGGGCTGCACACATTCGACGCAACGGGCGCGTTCGTGCTCGCAGCATTTATGTTATATGCGCCCTGCGAACCAGCGGCACTTTCTTGCAGCCGGAGCTTCAGTTCGAGAACTTTCATCTCTTGTTCTAGCAGCTTTTGTTGCTGCTCCGCTTTCTCGCGAGCTGCCGCACGCTCCTGTTCGATCAACTGCTGCTTCAGTGCCAGTTGCTCCTTTAGCGCATTTCGCTCTTCGGCCCGCTCATCGCGTAATTTGACACGCTCTTGCTCCACCCATGCTCTCAATTCGGCATCCTTTAGTCCTAGCTCCTTCCCAATGCTGACGACGTTGTCGTTGTCCATGTCTCACCCTTGTGTCTGAGCGTTGGCTACAGATGTTATTAGCCAATCCTGGCAGGCTCGCCAATTGTGATGAGTAAGGGGTTTACTCAGTGGGCCCAGGTTGTCGGACGCATTCAAGAGGGCCTGATAAATACAAAGACATTGTTTATATCGGACGAGGACAAGATGACACAAGGAAGAACATCAGAGTGATACAAGCTTACAGGTATAAAAAGTCTATAGTAAGCTTCCTCTCACGCGAGACGAAAGTCTATGTCTTAACAGTCAACGCGCGTCACTCCCGCGCCACCAAGTTTCCAAGAATACACTCACGCGCACCGTCGTTGCCATGAACGAAGCATCGGGCAACGTGGCGTCGAGTCCGTAGAGGTAGCATGGTGGGAACACGCCTTCTCGTGTAGCTCGCTGGCTCGAGCTCGAAGTCGATACGGCTTGTTGGCGACCAGGTCACGCTCGACCGAAGCGAGCGCCCTGGGCACGGGGTCCGAAGCCCCGACGACAAGCGAAGCTGGCCGCGCACGGCTCCGCGAACCAGTCTCTTCTTTTTCCTCTTCTTTTCCCAGTTGCGCGCTCAGTGTTTTTCCGCTATGGCGCGCTCGTCGCAATCATCACACCGCGTTGCAGCACATACGCGGGCGCGTGCGAGCCATCTTACTAAATCGACTGTTGCAACGAGACGTCTGACGAAGGAGCGTCGCCGCGCGCGCCGCTGTGCCATCACGTGATTGCTGAGAGAGCGTAAGGGGGAGAGTGCCGTAATACCCTCACCATGCCCTCACTGCTCAAACATTTCGTACAGATGATTAACCAGCACAGCTGAAACATGCGGCTCCGGTGTTGACCACGGGCTGTGATCTATCGAAGTGCCTTCTGTTGCAGCTTTTGATTTTTCGATCACTATCTTTAAATGTGCGCTTCATAGTTTGCATTTGGTGACGCTAGCTTTAAGGATATTATTGCGATAGCAATTATATGGACACTCTCGGCTGCTTTTTGCCGTCGGCGTCGGCGTCGCCGTCATACCCCGTTAAAAGCCACGAAGAAAAATATTTCCGAAAAATATTTTCCGACGCGCGGAATGGAACGGGCGACCACTTGCTCCACAGCACGCGGCGCTAACCGCTAGGCCACAGAAGCGCACGTCCCTCAGCCTACTAACGACGAGCTATTTATATACACCATTCACCGCTGGCGGTACGCCGATCTCGGTGGAATATCAGCGTGTTCTCTGCCTTACCAGCAAACCAGCGAGATGGCGCAGAGTGCGCGCTCGGCTCCCACCTCGTTACGATGCGTTGGCTCCCCTTGCTTTGGCCTGCAGGGCGTAGTCGCCTTTGCCCGGATGCGCGCGCGCTTATCTTGTGATGGGGGGGGATGCGGGCAGTTCTACGTCTTCTGCTTTCACCGGAAAGACTGCGTTTAGGTTACAGAGCGCACAAAGGTCACTTCGCTCGCTGCAGAGGCCCCGTTTCTGAAAAAAGCGTGCTGTTCAAACACAGTGAAGTAACAACTGCAACAATTGTTAGTTCGCGCTCGTCCTGTGTTTACCTGTGCGTATCTTTCATGAGTCCTTTGCGCTTGAGAAGTGCGCTTCAGGTTTCGATCTTCTTGCCGTTCGTTGCGTGAAATCCCAATTTGTTGCTATCGCATTCTTTGATTCGCCCTTGCGGTGAAACTGTGATTTTTTTTAAGCATACATAAAGTCTTTTAAGGGCTGGCGCTTCATGCTGCTATCTAATATTACAAAGATTATATATTCACTCCTTTCATACAGCCGGCACGTAGAATTAACGTCAGTTGTATACTTAAGCGCCTTCCACTGAAGATGGCCTCCGTAACACTCGCCAGGGCTACCATCCTCGCAAGCAGAAGAGCTACATATTAGCTTACCGCTTGTGGTTTTGCTGATGCTCATGTTGCTGTTTACATCGTTACGCAACTGTAAACAACTGGTTACATAAAACATACCCGACATTTCAACATATGTCTGTAAGTACAACATTTGTACATATATTTAGCGTGCATTCGTAACGTTTCCCTCAATTAAAAAATTATACCACAGTCGCCTCCCCTGGGCATGCTTCACATAACATCGATTCCCATGGTGCGTGGGATCTGCCGAATATTTAGGGACGAAGCTCCTTAGGACCTAGCCTTGTCATCCGTCGTGGTCATGGTATATAACTATTGCTATAGTCGAAACATATGTGAGACAAAAAAAAAGGTTTAGGTAAGACTTCAACGCAGACATAGGCTAAATATAAGATATCGCTGTTCCCAGCGAAAATAAGCTATCGAGAAGAGTATTGATGTGTTTATCTCTTCTAAAATTTGCCTTTATGTTGTCGCTTCTCAAGAAAACCTGTAAGATAAAGGCACACATCGAGCACAATGTGTCCCAGCAAATTACCTATATTAAAATGGTATCTTGCCACCGGTGAGATGGCAGGTTCTTGGATTAGCTTTTGAGGCATATCCTACAATGCAGCAATTTTCTAAGTCATCTTTGAATTGCCTGAGACGACTGGAAGGCGAAATAAGTTTACATTTCTACATACACTTTATGTCGCCCAATTTCTATTATATGTGGCAACGCTCGGGTAACGTACGCTTACTCACCGACACGATACCCACAGCTTCGCCCACTCGTCAGGATTTACTTCGTGGAGATACGGGGATTGTTTTCATCAGTCTTTTTCTTCGCCGTGTTTTGATGTATATTTTAAAAGGTCATATCCGTGACGACGTCATTGTAGTTGTGTTGGACACCGGCATAAAAGACATTCCTGTCAAAAAATAGGAAGAAAAATACAAATAAAGAGAAAAAAAACGCAGAATAAACTGTAAAACAGAACAAGAAAGAACTAGAGGAGGAAAGACAGAGAAAACGGTAGAGAAATAAAGAAGGCTGTCTAGCTCCGCACTTCCTACAGGCTTAGTACCACTAGTGCGAAACTGCTGTAAATTTTTTAAGTCCCACTTGTCGTCGTTCGATATCGGTGTAGATGGCGCAATGAGAACGCTATTATTAGAACATAGCATCGTGTAACACGCTTAATCTTTATCTCGCAGGGTGTGTCACATAGGTCTCCCCCGGTCCTTGCATATCTGCTTAAAGACTGCGTCACGTACACTTCGCACAGTCACCTCTTTAGTCAGGTTCCTATATCTGTATATATCCCTCGATTGGCTGCACTAGTTATCTTTTAACCTATGCATTCTTCAACACTAGTTCTTGGCTCGAAGTGAACGCTACATTACGCCGGTTAACGTTGCAGACGCGTTTGGGAAAGCAACCCCCCACATCTGCCAGCTTTGTAAGCCTTCCCTATGCCAGCAACTGGCACTTCTGGCTAAACTTCATGCTACCAGTAGACGCGTAACTGAGCAATACATTCTATTAGGCCACAGATTTTCAGAGCCAGCATCCGCCTCCTACGAGGATGACAGCTAGATTCATAGAAGGGCTGTTGGTCTGCATCGCACGGGCGTCCTCGCAAGATATCGAACTCCTGAATCGACTAAACATGACCTGGCTTCCGCACCTCCCATGCCAGCGGCCGGCCAATGCCGTCCATCAAATATGCCGCACGCTGGTAGTGTCTGCCAGCGTCCCTGTGTGCCTAGAGCGTATCGCCAGTCTCTGCTGCTGGCTCATGGCGACTCAACGTATTTGCCCATGGCTACTCCTTCGCTTCGGTGCCGGAGCGCTCGAGGTCGACCACTGTGCGCTTTTAAGGGACTTGGTGGAGATGCTTCATGTACTTTGTCATCACACCGTGATCCGTGGGTGGCAAGTCTTCGGGTCGTACTACACCTGCGTGATAAACAACTGCACAGATCCCAACTCTCAGGAGTCCCAACTCTCAGCGACGTTCTTGGTGCTCTGGCCCGGCCAGCGATTCGCAGCTGCGTTCGCCAGAACGCACCAGGAACTGCTAGTCCTCACGACCGCCTTGCATTTCGCCATGCGCGGGGAAAGCGTAGAACTGCTTTCGGAATTTCACGTGGACCTGGGTTCCGCTTTACGCAGCGGGTCGTCAAGGTGTTGGCGGCGCATTTTTATTTCGATCAAATAGCACTACAAACACTTTGGCACAGCTATTTTGGTATATCTACGGGCAAGAGCCAGCTGTCGACCGGAGTTCGGACACGCAATGCCAAGGTAAGGACACGTTAAGTTTTTCCACCTATTATTGACGAGAGGAGGTAAAGATACACTTGTAACTTTTGTTTTACCGTTGTACGTCAGCGAAACCCACATTTTATTCCACGCGCAATCGCCATGTTAAGGTGAAAGCCTTAGATAACTCATCAAACGCTAAAACTGGTCCGTTCCCGTCAACACGAGTGACGCAGAAAATCCTCATCACGTGATGACCTTCCCACATGACATCATCATGACCCACAGTACGCGCTCATAATCCTATAGTGTCAATTGTCACTGATAATTAATACCTTAACAATGAGAATTGTGGTCACCTTCTCTTGGCCCACACCAAGAGACATCTAACTGTTCCTACGTAGCTGACCCGAACGTCAAGCGTTGGATCCCTGCCGTGGCGGCCGCATTTCGATGAAGGCGAAGTGGTAGAGGCCCGTGTACTGTGCGATGTCATTGCATGTTAACGAATACCAGATGGTCGAAATTTTCGAAGACCTCCCCTACGGCGCCTCTCATAATCACATCGTCGTTTTGGGACGCAAAACCTGAGATATTATTATAACTGCTGTACGTACCAAATGACCTGGCGCTAATATCAAATTCTCAGCCACTCCCCTTTTAACTCAATCGGATGCTTCGCATTATTAACCCAATTTTTCTAGCTTGCATGCGGAATTCGCGCCAGAT
Source organism: Rhipicephalus appendiculatus (assembly GCA_030522465.1). Taxonomy (NCBI): domain Eukaryota; kingdom Metazoa; phylum Arthropoda; class Arachnida; order Ixodida; family Ixodidae; genus Rhipicephalus; species Rhipicephalus appendiculatus. The sequence continues at coordinate 13,612 of JALIZH010021306.1, read as the reverse complement.
TTCCTGCACTGTGTAACGTATCTGTGAGATAAATCTCTTCATTCTTTAAATGCCACCTAATTTTATAGCGTGGCATCTAATATTATTCTCGAGCTTTAATTTAAGCCCATAAAATACGCCCAGATTTTCACATTTGCCGACTTCTCGGCATATTTGTTTCGTGACTCACCTTGTAAGGTTTACGAACGTGTTCTCGTGAAATAATATTTATGAGACAGCTGCTGCACTAAAAGAAAGTGGTAAATGCGAAACAGCAACTGCATTCTCACTGGCTACGCGCCCCTCCACGCTCCGTGCGTGTTGATTGGTGGTCCTAAGATCAGTAAAGTCGGAGTTTTAAACGTGACTGCTAGACGGTCGTCAACGTTAAAAGTTTTGAACTCTGAGCATATAAATGATACATCACATACGATTGTATCAGGGTATCGCCAACTCGTGAAGGAAAACGAGGCTCGACGATAGCAGTTATTGCATGCATGTAGTGCTTAATTGTACAACAAAGATGTTTCTTTACATTTTGCCTGATTTCTTGCTCGGCTACGTCACAATAGACGACACGTGAAAGAAATATATAGCTGTATACAACCAACAAACTATTCTTACAGAGAAAAGCAATCACTCAAAGAATGCCAGCAACGAAACCAACTTGCGTTGTGACGCCATGGATATTATATTCATCGGTAACTGCTGTTCATACACAACTCTAAGGGTTTTTGCCTGACAGAAGAACATTATGCAGATAACTACTAGAATTTCAATTGCCAAAGCTAAGGTATGATAACGATGCGCACTGCAGACAGCGACTGTGCATTGAATCTTTAATCTGCACCCAAAACACAGTACATGTATGTTTGTTCATTTCAACCTCATTCAAACGCATCCAGGGAATCGAAAATCTGGAATCTCGCGTTTGATTCGCTGTTTTAATACATTCGCGCTATTGTCTGCCTGCTTTTCGCATTAGGATATTAGCCAATATATAATTCTTCATGAATTGGCTGTTGACATCAACTGGTCTCTACTTATGTTTTCTCTCTTTCTCTCCAGCAGATGGTCCTTGACAAAGCGTTCCTTCGAGCTTCGCATCCTCTGATAACAAATCACTGCATCAAGAAGACTTCTCTAGTGTCTAGACAGGATAAGAAAGAAGCCACCAGACACCCTGCCTTTTGCAGCCGGACTTCAAGATCTCCCTAGTCAAGTCGCCAATTGGATATGGAAAGAACAAGTAGAGAAGCAGGCACCAGCTTTCATATTGCTGCATGAGTGGAATACCGTATTTGTCAAAGGTTTCAATCCTGGGTCGCACGTGAAGCCTCCGTTAACGACGCCGGCGTTGCGTAACACATCTTTGAGAATTTGAATGGCTATCAGTGCCAGGAAACATTGAAAAGATATCGTTGAATAATCCGTGTGCCCGTACGTTCTGACGAGCGACACATGTTTAAAGAACGTTCCCACGTGCCCTCATGACAATTCTGAAGGAATCTTCAGCTTGAAAAAATTTGGCGGAAAAGCGCGCATTTAAGACGTGGTCGCAAGTATAGGCGACTGAAATGCGAAAACATCTGAGGCACGATTGCATGTGTGACCTTTTTAATCAAGTGCACTCGTGCTTTCTTTTATGCATTGACCAAAAAAAAATAAATAATGGAAAATTCCATCATCACCTTCAGGCTGTCATCCGCGTTTGGACTTCATTCCTTACACTGGTACACTTTCGTAAATCGGCGGCAAATTTTAATCTGTGAAATGTAATTACGCTATCAGCTACAAAACTGTCATGTCTGAACGCGTCAGCTATCCACGCTTGCGTTAAAAAAAATTGAAGAACAATTTGTAAATTCCAAAGTGTGTTCAGCGAAAGCCTGTGCCCATTAGACGGGGTCGGTCGGAATGGAACGCGATGCCTGCGTCTCCCTTCTTGCAATAGTGGGCGGATTGTGGCCGTGCTACAGGAGAGACGCCTGCACGTAGGAGCCATCCGACTAAATCGACTGTTGCAACGAGACATCTGAAGAAGGAGCGTTGCCGGCGTCGCCGTGGGCACCGCTGTGCCATAACCCATTCGTACGCGTCGTTAGCATACCTAAATGAAATTTATCCACACAAATTCCCCGACACCACCTGTACCGCTTGCGGGCAGACCGCTACATTAGCACACATGCTCTGGGAGTGCGGGTCGCTCGGCCCGACTTACACCAAAACCGAGTGGGATGCGTTTCTGCGCAGCCCAAACCTTCAGGACCAAATCCTGGCCGTCCAGTGCGCCCGCGACAAGGCCGTTAGGCTAGACCTGCCCGTCCCCACGTGGGAGTTGCCGGGTGGCGCGGGGCAACCTCAGCGTCTGCACTGGACTTTAATAAAGTTGTACTCACTCACTCACGTGATTGCTGAGAGAGTCTATGGGGGGAGAGAGCCTTAATAACCTCACTGCTCAAGCAATTCGTACAGATGATTAACCAGCGAAGGTGAAACATGCGGCTGTGGTGTTTCCCCCGGGCTGTGATCTATCGAAGTGACTTCTGTTGCAGCTTTACATTTTTCGCTCACTATCTTTAAGAAATGTACACTTCATGCTTTGCATTCATGCCATTAGCTTTAAGGATATTAAGCATACATAAAGTATTTTTAGGGCTGGCGCTTCATGCTGCGATTGCTATCATCCGAAGATATATGTGCAGACAAAACCTGAATAGAAGCTAGTGCAAGTGCGGATACTTTCCGAGGTAATGTATGCTAGCATACATAGCACCGCGAATATGCGACAGTGAAGCCTTTATTTTTCAATGTCCGAGAAGTGTTTGCTTTATACATCAATATGCTTCAAATTCAGCCATTGGAGACCACTGCGAAGTGTTCATTTGCATCTCAGTGCTCTTCACATTCATTCCCAGTGCGATGCCCAGGGCGATTGACCTAGCACGCGAAAGCTACGCCCCTCATGTTGTTCCTACGAAACTACATGCCACGAGAGTACAAACTTCAAGATATGTCATGAGCAGAGATAGCATGTCAGATTAGCTGCTGCTCAGTTGAAGTTAAGCGCTTGTGTCTGGTCTTTCGTGTCCTCGTGTAAAAGTTGTGCGCTTCGTACGAAGATGAACTTTTACGTCCAGAGTGCTAATCCGCTTGTTCAAGGCGATATGCAGAACACTAGAACTACACCGGCTATTAAATACAGTACGCCTAGCGTGGTCCTCGTCGAAGCATTCAACCATCGAAAGCGTGTGGCCAGACAGGCAGAAATGCTGGCGACGGTCGAGGTATCTTGGAATATTGCAAGTGCTATTAGAACCAGACTTCTCCACATGATAGCGGTGTTGATCTTATTCCCGAAATATTTGACGAGCAAGGACTCCTCCAAGAACGTTTTTTCGGGCCCTTGTGACAGGTATAACGCAATCAACAGCTTCAAAAAATTGAAGGACACTTTGTACATTCCAAAGTGTGTTCGGCGAAAGCGTGTGGCCATTCCACTGACTATGCCATGTCTTTTATCTTTTACACTCTCAGTGGGATAACACACAAACCGAATGTGTGCGTGTTTTCTTTTGTAATTTTTTAACGCGAATCGCAGCGAGACGCGAGACAGACGGACGGACGGACGGACGGACAGACGGACGGACGGATGACGGGCGGATGGACGGACGGACGGACAGACAGACAGACGGACCGACGATCGGACGGAAGGACTGACGGACAGACAGACAGACAGACAGACAGACAGACAGACGGACAGACAGGCGGACGGACAAAGGGACAGACGGGCGGGCGGACATACAGACGGGCGGACAGACGGACGGACGGACAGACGGATGGACAGACGGACACCGCACGGACGGACGGACGGACACCGGTCGGACGGACAGACAGATGGACGGACACCGGACGGACGGACACCGGACAGACGTGAGCATGAGACATTACAGGCTTTCGCCTTAAAAACAGTGTGCCCATTTATGTCGGGGTCGCATGGATAGGCGTCTGAAATGTGGAAATGTCACAGGCGGGATTTTCTAGATTACTACTTTCTCAGGATGCGTTCATTGCCTTTATCTACTTAAGGAGAAAGCAACAAAAATAAAAGTTCGTCCTAATCTTGTGTTCGGAATTGCCAGGGCGTTTCAGCCGCTTATCAACACAAATTTCACTAGTAAAACTTATGATTTCTGTCCTTGAAAGCTTGCACTTCCATTGTTAATGCTTTCTGACCCTAACCATGCCTGCTTGAAAGTGACATGTTTAGCTTTTCTAAGCCTAGCCATCACTAGCGAAATGTATATTAGCCTTGGTTTTACAAAAGCGATGCGTACGGCGTCTTATTAACATTACATTTACTGCAACTTTAAACTATCCGGAGGTTACGATTTTTTTTTTTTTGGCGTTGCAGGTGTACACGAATCTACAGCGAACACTAGCGTTATTACACGCGTTTTACAATCGAAACACGAACGCGGCTCGTTTCGCTGTTTCATTCGCGTGGCTCCGTTCGTCGTGACTGGTCGGTACCTCTCCGAGCATTCCTCTTCTCTTTGCGAAGCAAAATAGCAGGCAGCAGGCGTACGTGCTAGCACGCAAGCTGGTTCTTGTTCACCACTGGATGGAACCTGTTCTTCGTGGAATTACCTATTCGGACAGGTGATGCCACCACGGCATCAAGGGGATTAGTGAAAGGTATGAAGAAGAGAGCTTGAACGTTTGTTGGTGGTTTACCTTCGCGTAGCCATGTGGTGCTGAAGCGGCGCGGCTTCGAGTACAGTTCCTAGAAAACGCATTATACTTCGGGGAAGCGCAACAGGGACGCGTCTCTGCAGCTGACCAGGTCGCGTGACGTCAAGCCTGCCATACTAGCACTCCGGAAGCTTAAGGTGATTCCAACGCGATAAAGTACTTTGGGATACATGAAGTAGTAAAGTTTGAGCTATAATATTCCATTGCCATCTTCATGCTGTCGCCAACGTTTCAAACACACTCGTTAAATGGGTACATACTCATAAATCATCTGCCACTTTAATCTATTACGTTTCAGCGTTCTATCAGCTATGAATTAGTCATCGGAGCCAATGGCAGTTAGGAACGCTTACGTTAAGTAAAGTATCCAAGGTGTGGCGACCCCAGACACGTGTTTTCTCATACGTCAAAACATTTGAAACGCACCCTGCAGTGACCACTGCGAAGTGTTAACTTACATCCATGTACAGGTCGGTCCACTGTTAGAGGGAACAGGCGTGAGCGTGGCTCGCGCTCCGCGCTGCGCCATACACATGAAGCGGCGAAAACCAAGCGCATGCGCAAAACGACGCAGAGGCGGCACATGCAGCGCATCCTCTTCTACTGAAACACCCCTCCGCCCGAGCGTGGCCGCGCGGTCGCGGCCTTGCCGAGCAGTCGCATGTCAAAAGGCGTGCGAAAAGAATGCGTGATTTCCTACTTATAAACTCCTGCACTGAAGGATAAGGTTTGCTCAGGTTCAGGCTTCGGCTAGTTGGTTCGTCGTTGCAACAGGTCAAGAAATAGCGTGAAACATTTGACTGAACACAAGATGAAAAAAGGACGATGTGCTGTCAAATTTTTTGCACCCTTTCTTCACCTCAAGAATGAGGGCAATGTAGCAAGTTAACGGAGATTTCAAGCGCTACAAGGTGTCCACTGCGAATGTCTTTCATTTGGTTTTTTTTTCTGGTCCTGTAAAGTGTAAATAAATGTCGTAATTTCCATTTTGCATGTCATGTAAGGAATAGAAATGCGTCACTCAAAATTTTTGCACAGCTCACCACTACATCGAATTCCTAACGCGTGACAGCGCTACCGCGCCACTGCACGACTCTCGGCGGGCGATTGCACAGCAGAGCTATGAAAGCGCGGCCGCACGCCAGCTATGGAAGGGGAGTTTCAGTAGCAGAAGATGCGGGGCATGTACCGCCTTTGCATCGGTTTGCGCATGCGTTTAGATTTCACCGCTTGCGCTGCATGGCGCTTCGCGGAGCGTGAGCCACGCGCTCGCGTGTTCCCTCTACACTCTTAATCTGGTTCCACATAGGTTCCAGCTAGTAAGCGGAACTTTTTTGCAAAAAGTTCCGCTTACGTAGGTGCAGCATGCGTCCCAGATAACGCCTCGGGTATGCGGAACAGTGTTTCAGTGATTGGTCACTGGGTCGTGTATGCTGCAGCGCTCCTAGGATCTAGGTACTTATTCTAGGATATAGGTACTGATTCAGTACCTAGGCGGTCTGTGCGAGGGAAAAAAAATTATTTTTGACGCGGTCAGCCATTTTCTCGCCAGTTTGGCGGCTGTAATTATCAGTACGGGTAATTAGAAGATGAACAGTATCACAATCATCACCATCTGCGACAACAACATGCAAATTACGCACAGTACTGGAATCGAACTCGGGACCGCGAGCACTGAAAGCAGACACCTTACCCATTGCACCACAGCGCCACCGCGTGCGCGGCTGTTTTTTTCGCGGGGTTATATACCTACCATGTCGTTTGCAAACAGTCGGCGCGACGTTGAACTTCTGTTTTTGTGCCATGCGCATGTGTTTGAGCGTGCATTAGGTCAGCAAATAGTTTGCGGGGCTTCACGAACTCCAGGCAACCGCGGTAAGCACCTTCGGCTCCGACTTCGGTTCGTAATTCGCCGTGCCGCAAGAACGATTAACGTGTGTCCGTGTGTCGTTAGTGCTTCTCCGTGAAGAGCGGTTGTTTCGCTCACCGAAAATTCGCGAATGTATACCAGCGTGACGAGGATATCTTCGGATCTCGAAACCCACATACGTTTTTCCCATGTGCGTGTGCTGCGAGCAATTTCCGTTATTTATGCCGCGATGTACACGCGTGTCAGTGACAGCAGCCCGTTCTCAGCTGTTCGTGTAACGTTAACCTTCTTTGGCAAGTGAACGTTTGAGTGGGTATTTTAACGTGCCTACGCTAACATTTGCATTTTGTGCGCGTGAACCATCGCGAGCCGCACGTTGGGGCAGCAGCACCTTTTTAGCAGTTCGACGATCATCTGTTTCAGCAATTACCACTTATGCGCGCTATTTCGCGCGATACAGCGCGATACAGTGGCTTTTACTCATCTTCAGTCTCCAACTGATCTTATATATGGGACCTAGCTACTCTTACCTTTATTCAGCATCACACCGCTGTTCAAGTGAATGCCGAAACGTGCGCCAAGATCAAGTATGACGTACAGAAATTTGCCACGGACAGGTTTCCCTCCAAATAAATAGTGGATGCTTTTGCACATCTTTTTCGCGTAAGTCCGCGTGTAGTTGGGGTCAAGATATGGTGCAGAACTAACTTGACAATATTGTTGCTGCATGCCTCAATAAAACAGCTGATCTTTAGAAAATGAGGATATCTTATAACTTGTACATTGCACAGCAGTACACACGTTGGCTTGCTAGGATATGAGAACTGTAGCAGATATTCAAAACTGTGAAAAAAGGTCGGTGGTATATGCTCTCCTGCTGTCTTGTGCACCTGTACTCGATTTCCAAGTTCACCATGCAATTACACAACCATTAATAAAAGTTCAACCCATCAATTTTCAATCAATGTGGATCACTTTCTGTCTCACTGCCTTCCATTTATTCCTTTTGTGCAATGTTTTCCAAAATGATCTGTTCAACTTGTTTTGTAGAACACGAGCATTGATATTGATAGGCCAGTGTTTCAGGAATCTGTCTTGCATGCACAAATAGTTTTTTTTAATGCGTGATAAATGTCATAACTCGACAACTGATAACAGAAATGTTGTTTGTCGTCTTTTATTGGAATCAAAATAGTAACACCGGGACTTCCCCAAATGCAGGGAGATGTATGATATCCTAAATAAAGTGTGCCGTTAGCACTGGAAAGTGTTCCCACCATAGACCTTCTTGTCGAAAAACAGGTGGGCCAATAATTCTTGCTGCTTCGTCAGAAGTGTCTTCCTGAAAAGGATATCAAATAAGGAAGTTCATTAGGCTCTAAAGTGTGCTTACTGATACGAGCTTGTAAGGGAGTGTTGAAAAAAGTTTGAATTACCTTTGTGGCAGTTGTGGTGTCCTTGCAGCTCCAATAGGCTGGAACATGATAGAAAATGTAATATATGTTTATATACACATCCTGATTAAAACGTCCAATACCCACCCACCTACACACACACACAATACCGTGGCGGGTATCGACGTGAAGCTATCGAATATTTTCGAAGTAGAAAATATAATGGCAGCCGCCCCATTCCTCTTACCTTTGAACAATCGGTGAGGGACTTTTTCGACATGCGTGGAGACAGGGACGGTGAAGGGCCTTCTGTCTAATGCAAGATCACGTTGCGTGTCATTATCGTGGTGTCCAACAACGAGCAGCCTGTCAATCTCGAGGCCAATGGCTGGAAAAAATGTGAAAACTCTTGTCGGTACCTTGCTTTCGTTATTACGTTAACAGTACAGGACCATTACGTATTCACATAAAAACGCTCAGTACTTGGCATACAAAATCTAAATGTGTCGAAAGTGGTGCACCAGAAGTGATCTTCTGAGATAAATTAGTGCGAGCGCCTTTTGAAGAAACTACACCACACCACGTGACACTGCCCCAAACAAGGACACCCAGCGACACATCAAACAGCACTCGGAACCCCACTCCCACTTGTCACAGACGTTAAAATACGGAATCATAAAGTGACTGCGCGTGATGCAAACTAGTTCGTCGTACGCTGGAAAGACTGCCGAGGCTAGACAGTCACCAGTCATGCAAGGAATGCTTTTATAGGTCATCGTGGATTGTTCTAACACACTCACGCGAGCCATCCGAGGAAGCGAGCCAGGAGCGTAGCCAAGAGGAGGGTTGGGGGTGTTAACCCCACCCCCCCCCCCCCCGAAAAAAAAAATTCCTCGCTACGCCCCCTGAAGCGAGCGATGTCATTTGTTAATATTCTCGTAAAAGGCAGGGCAGAAAAGCTCAGTGAACTGCGCCTACAGCTAAGCATATCAGACTGGTACAGTGTCATTTTTTTTCGTCGCGAGTGTTTGATCATGTGCAAGATTTCTCGGCGAAATTTACATAACAGCTGTACATGGCACACAATTTATGCTGCTGACAGACGCTTGCGTATTCATCCTGCTGGCTAATGCACGCCCAAACCCCCCTTCATTTCGTTGTTGTCGCATAAACTTTTAAGCCACACAACAAAGACTGAACTCACAGCCAGCGAGAAGAATGGCGCAGACTGCAAGAGTTCTCGATTTGTCATCCGCCTTGCCGCTAATTCAAAAGCAATATAAACGCTCGTCACTCACCTCTGTGACGTGAGTGCAGGATCAATAGTCCGAGGCTTCAAAGGCGAACTTGATAGCGATGGTCCCAGAACCTCCGGAACCATCTACAAACACGAACAAAGCTTCGGAAAACAACGCACATTCACCAGCAAAGAAAATGGCGCACGCTGTCTGTAGACCTATAGCCTAGTCAAGCACTCGTCAGTGCAACTACGTAACCACCGCAACGCTCCGCCAGTGAAGAGAGTGTCGGTGAGAGTACGCGGACATGCTTTTTTCTGTTTGCAGGAAGATCCGCTGCAGAGAGACATGGAGGCTCTGCAGTCGTTGTTTCACGAACGCCAGTCCCGTGTTTGGCGTGCGCTGTTCCGTTGCAGCACTATAGTTGTTTCGTAATCGAAGAAAGGATTGATGGGAAGGCTTGACCTCCTCCCCGACGCGCATAAGCCGTATAGCTGGAACATTAGATGCAGATACGGCGTCGGTAAGTGGAACAACCGTCAAAGCACGCAATGCGGTAACCGGAACAAATCGCTGAGTTCGAGTACACATGTCGCGTTCCGCTTAACTAAGCAAAAACTAAAGAAAAAAACAGCTGCTGTTCCAGATAACGCTGCATGATCCACATAACACCTCCGCCTGTTACGGTTAACGCATGTTTATGACTGCTTTATCTGGAACCTATGTGGAACAAGATTAAGAGTGTAGCAGTGGGCCGACCTGTACATCTCGCATACACTTGTCATCCGATGGCTGGACTCATGCCCAAAAGGAACCACCTTAAGCTTAATCATATTGGGGTTTTGGGACATGAAACCTAAGATATTATTATTACCACCTGTGGGAATCGCGCGCATCCGCCCCTGATAACTACACGTGCTGCGCAGTAGGGGTGCGCGCGTCCCACAGATCTCGTACAAAAGCACCAGCCGACATCATGCGCGGGGAGTTGGGGACAGACTGCCAGGGTGTGTGCGCGCGTGTGTTGAACGCCCGGCGCGGCGAGGGCTGAGGGGTGGTTGGCATGTGTGGTTGCTGAGAAGACTGTTAACTTAAACTTTGATGGTTCCTTTACTAATAAATGTTTTCCGAGTTTTAAAGAAGTGCTGCAATCCTTCATTTGGCCAGACGGCGCGAATCGCACACACCTTAAGCTGGCATGGCAGACCTCCATTGCCTGATGCCAATGTGAAATTTCTGCTCAGGCATCACTGCCTCTGTTTCCTTTCAATTCGTTATTCTTTTGATGAAACACTTTGGTTCAGCGCCGTGTGTGTCACTTCTTTCCTCCGTCCTGTGTGTTAGCGCTGTAGTATTTTTTAACATCGTTATTCTTGCATCCCTTTCCCTGTGTGAGTGATAACTCTACATGTGCGTCCATATTACCTATCCGACCATTATTTAACCTCGTCTGTCTCTCCCTCTCTTTCTTTCGGTCTGAAGACTCAAAATTTAGCGGCCTTACACAAATAAAAAAAATAAAGACATATTGCAAACCCATTTGAGGAAGCCGCATTTCGAAGGTAAGAGGTCCATCCTGTGTAGTAAGTACCAAGCCCGAAAAAGAAAACGCAGAATGAACTGTAAAAGAGAACAAGAAAGAAAAAGAGAAAACTGAAGAGAAACAAAGAAGGCTGCCCAGCTCCGCTCTTCCTACAGGCCTGGTGCCAGAAGCCCGAGACCATCCTCGGCACGCAAAGCATTGAGAGCTTTGTTGCGCTTCTTGCGGGCAACTGGTCTCAGAGACAGACTCTAAGCTATTAGTGTTTTCGTTTTTTCTTTTTTTTTCTCCTTTTTATAACATCTCTTTTCTGTCATCTTTTATTCCCCTTACCCCCTTCCCCAGCACAGGGTAGCCAGCCAGTCTGAGAACTGGCTAACCTCCCTGTCCTTCCTTTTCTCCTCTTCCTCCTCCTCCTCCTCCCGAAGCTGCTGTAAATTTTTTTTTATGGACCTTTTATCAAAGTTCTTCACTGAATGACTCCCCTTTGCCGTCCTTCGATATCGGTGTAGATGGCGCACTGAGAACGCTATTACTAGAAAATGACATCGTGCAACATGCTTAATCTTAATCTCGAAGGGAGTGTCACGTAGTTATCTCCCGGTCTTTGCATATCAGCATAAAGACTACGTCACATAACGCTTTGAACGCTCACTGCTTCAATCACGTTCCTATATATGTTTATATCACTCGATTGACTACACTAGTTATCTTTTAACCTTTGCACTCCTCGATATTAGTGATGCGCTACATTACGCATGCTAACATTGCAGACGCGTTTGACAAAGCAACCACGCCATCTGCCAGCTCAGTAAGCCTTCCCTTTCCCAGCAACTGGCACTTCCGGTTCAACTTCATGCTACCAATAGACGCGTAACCAAGCAATCCATTCTATTAGGCCACAGATTTTCACATCCAGTATCCGCCTCCTACGAGGATGACAGCTAGATTCATAGAAGGGCTGTTCGCCCGCATCGTACATGCGTCTCCCCGCAAGATATCCGAACACCTGAATCGAATGAACATGCCCTGGCTTCCGCACCTGACCCATGCCGGCGGCCCGGCCAATGCCGTCCATCAAATATGCCGCACTCTGGTCGCGTCTGCCAGCGTCCCTGTGTGCCTGGAGCGTATCGCCAGTCTCTGCTGCTGGCTCATGGCGACGCAGCGCATTTGCCCATGGCTACTCCTTCGCTTCGGTGCCGGAGTGCTCGAGGTCGACCACAGTGCGCTTTTAAGGGACTTGGTGGTGATACTGCAAATCATTTGTCGTCACACCGTGATCCGCTCGTGGAATATCTCCGGGTCGTACTACACCTGCGTGATAAACAACTACAGAGATCCCAACTCCCAGGAATCCCAAATATCAGCGACCTTCTTCGTGCTCTGGCCTGGCCAGCGATTCGCAGCTGCGTTCGCCAGAACGCACCAGGAACTGCTTGCCCTCACGACCGCCTTGTATTTCGCCATGCGCGGTGAAAGTGTGGAACTGCTTTTGGGATTTCACGCAGACCTGGGTTCCGCTTACGCAGCGGGTCTTCAAGGTGTTGGCGGCGCATCTTTATTTCGATCAACTAGCAGTACAAACCCTTTGGTACAGCAATTTTGGTATACCTACGGGCAAGGGCCAGCTGTACACCGGAGTTCGGACACGTAATGCAAGGTAAAACACGTTAAGTTTTTTCACCTATAATTGACGACAGCAGGTAAAGATACACTACTAATTTTTATAATTTTGTTGTACGTCAGCGAATTTCATACTTTATCCACGCGAATCGCGATATTCAGGTCAAAGCCTTATATGCCTCATAAAACGCAAAAACTGGCTGTCGGCGTCAAACGAGTGATGCAGAAAATCCTCATCACGTGATGACCTCCCCATATGACATCATCATGACCCGCAGCAGGCGCTCATAATCTTACAGTGTCAATTGTCAATGACAATAATACCTTACTAATGAGAATTGTGGTCACCTTCTCTTGGCCCACACCAAGAGACATTGAACTGTTGTACGCCGCTGACCCGAAGGTTAAGGGTTAGATTCCTGCCCTGGCGGTCGCATTTCAAGGAAGGCGAAATGGTAGAGGCCCGTGTGCTGTGCGATGTCATTGTATGTTAACGAACACCAGATGGTCGAAATTTCCGAGGTCCTTCCATACGGCGCCTCTCATAATCATATGGTGGTTTTGGGACGTAAAACCTCAGATATTATCAGAACTGCTGTACGTACCAAATGACCTGGTGCTAATCTCAAATTCTCAGCCATTCCCCTTTAAACTCAATCGGATTCTTCGCATTATTAACCCAATTTTTCTAGCTTGCATACGGAATTCCCGCCAAGCTTCCTGCATTGGGTAACGTATCTGTCAGATAAATATATTCACTCTTTCAAACCCCACCTAATTTTATAGCGCGGCGTGTATTATTATTCTAGAGTTATAGTTTAGACCCCAAAAAATACGCCCAGATTTTCATTCACAGTTGGTGATTTCTCGGCATATTTGTTTAAAGACGCACCTTGTCAGGTTCACGGACGTGCTCTGGTGAATTATTATTTATGGGACAGTTGCTGCGCTAAAAAAAAGTGATAAATGCGAAACAGCAATTGTATTTTCACTGGATACGCCCCCCCTCCCCCCCTCCATGCGCATTGATTCGCGGCCCTAAGCTAAGCAAAGACTGAGTTTTATACGTGACTGCAAGAAAGTCGTCTACGTCAACGTTAAACATTTTTGAGCTCTGCGCATACAATGATACATCACATACGATTGTAACCAGTTATCACCAACTCGTGAAGGATAAGGTGGCTCGCTGATTGCAGTTATTGCATGCATG